>JAJOZX010005143.1:40000-132500 GCA_023014485.1 Bathynomus jamesi
TAAAGAGTTCAAGACTATATATAGGTTACAAAAAAAAAATATATATATATATATATTAAATATAGAAATAAAAATTGTGGGAGGAGCATACAAATTGGTAAGGAAAACTATCAATTTTAGCACTTTGCCCGAATTCAACACAAGAGCAAATGGATTGTTTACAACCAATTTTATAGATAATGCCTGAATGATATATCGTAAAAAAAATTTTTAAAAAATAAATAAAATAAAAATAAAAAATAAAAATAACTTGAAAAATAAAAATTGTAAGAGGAGCATACAAATTTATAAGGTAACATTACCAGTTTTAGCACTCTGCCCTTCTTGTCTAAATCCGTTCTGAACGAATTCAAAACAACGGGATCGAGTTGAAAAAGACCTTTGCTCATGTTAAAGTTATTTGTAAGTTGGATAATAGCAGACTCAAGAATATTTCTATTAACAATGTTGCTAGAGTGAAACAAAACTGAAGCATTATTCCAATCAATACAATGGGATAACTCTGACAAATGGACAAAAAGGGCACTGGGCGACTGTCCCGTTCTAACGGAATATTGATGCTGTTTTACACGCGTGTGCAAATCCTTTCCCGTCTGACCAGTGTAAAAGGAATCACATTGTTTACAATCAATTTTATAGATAATGCCTGAATTATTGGTAGGGCTATTTTTTACTATGATATTTTTCACAATATTGTTATATGAAAATACTACATTAATATCCAAAAATTTAAGTACATTAGCAATGCCTAAAAAGCCCGGGAAAAATGGAAGTACTAAAATATTCTTTGACAAAGTGCGAGTGTTATTATTCACACGATAGAAGGTTCGTTTTGCCTTGTTAAGACAAGATTCCATAAACGCGGGTGGGTAGCACAGATCACTTCCAATACCGTTGATTTTTTCCAATTCGGCATCGATGTATTCCGGACTGGCGATCCTAAGAGCACGGAGAAACATTGAAGAAAATATGGCCTTCTTAATGGGGGTGTCATGTCCAGAGTAAAAGTGTACATAGGACAAATTGTTTGTTTTTTCCGATAAATACTAAACTTAAAACCTGGGCTTTCCCTATGTACACGCACATCCAAAAACGGGATTGAGTTGTCTTGTTCCACTTCTAAAGTAAACTTAATATATAAAGTCTTGAACTATATATAGTTCCTATAGAACCTATAGTTCCTATAGAACCTGTATATAGTCTTGAACTCTTTATTTACTTCAGTGTTCCTGAGGATGTCATTAGACGAAAGCGCTTGAGCACCACTCTGTGTTTCCTTTCTTTCGTGTTTTATTTATCATAAATATTTTTCAAGTGTTACTTTCGTATATATATATATATATATATATTTTTTTTTTAACTGCAAACAACACACAGTATAATTAATGTAAAGAACGACGCTTGTATAGAAGAACGTTCCGCACAAGATGAGGAGGGAGAACGAACAAATGAAAAATGAGGTAACCACCCGGGAATCGAACCCGGGATTTTCCGATTGCCGGTCAGATATGCTCGTATGTAGGAGAATTACGACTTCTGATTGATCGAGGCCCATGGTGTAGTGGTTAGCATATCTGACCGGCAATCGGAAGATCCCGGGTTCGATTCCCGGGTGGTTACCTCATTTTTCATTTGTTCGTTCTCCCTCCTCATCTTGTGCGGAACGTTCTTCTATACAAGCGTCGTTCTTTACATTAATTATACTGTGTGTTGTTTGCAGTTAAAATGTATATATGTGCGACATGCGGGAGGTGCCCCTCAGGGCATTGGTTTCTGCTCGTATGTAGGAGAATTACGACTTCTGATTGATCGAGGCCCATGGTGTAGTGCAGGGGTCCCCAACCTTTTTGTGCCGAAGAGCACATTCAAGACTACCGGTAGTGCGGCGGGCACCATTTACTTTTTCAAGGCAAATTTATAGTTGGACTTAATAATGAACATAATACACAAAAAAACATTTAATTCCTATGTAAAATAATGAACATAATACACACAAAAAAACAAGGATGGGCTAACTAAGAATCTTAGAAAAATTATCAAAACGATAACTTAATTTATTTATAAAGAAATAATTATTTTCAAATAAATGAGCATCTGTTTCTGTAATTAACTACTAAAATTTAATAAAATGTTAAGTATGTTACATATTTTAAATATTTAGTAACTAAATATTTAAAATATGTAACATACTTAACATTTTATTAAAAATTTAAATAAAAACTTATCAATCGTAGTCAGTCAGTGGCGGGCACACGCAAAAGGGTCGGCGGGCACCATGGTGCTCGCGGGCACAGGGTTGGGGACCCCTGGTGTAGTGGTTAGCATATCTGACCGGCAATCGGAAGATCCCGGGTTCGATTCCCGGGTGGTTACCTCATTTTTCATTTGTTCGTTCTCCCTCCTCATCTTGTGCGGAACGTTCTTCTATACAAGCGTCGTTCTTTACATATATATATATATATATATATATATATATATATGCATATGCATGTATGTGTGTGTGTGTGAACTATTATTTACCCGTTGCGACTATTTGACACGTTTACCTTCTAGATTTAAGAACGAAGTAAGGCTTCTGCTCAAATAAGTTTCCGCTGAAGGTGAGCGAGCTATAAAAAGAGAAAAAATTCCTAACTTCGACATGAGACGTTTAATTTCAATCCAATTAACTTTATACAAAATTAAATTTATTATTCCTGATTAGATTCGAAATCTCTTCTTGAATTTTTATCTCAATATACAGAGAGACAGCGAATAAACAGCCGCCCTTCTCGCGGGATCTGTCCAGGCGACGTGTTACAAACGGGAAGAACATTTAATGTTACAAAGCAAATGGCAAGCAATGAGAGAACGAGAGAGAACGCTTGATACGAATGGCAACACGGATTTTATACATGGTTGAATAAATAAAAAAAACATTCTCAAAAATTTCACGTGAGGGCTGGAAAAAAAAAAGCCGCTTTATTTTCGATACCGTTAACACCGAAGTGTATCCACAGTTACCTGAAATGTGGTAGTCTTAATTAAGAAAACTGAATTTAAGTCTTTACGTGCCTCTCATGCAACCTTTTCACTAACTGAAATTGTTAGATTTACTTCGGAAAACACGTTAAATACAAGCGGCTAAAAGGGAGAGGCGAAGTTTGGATTCCGCATTAATCTCCGTTCTCGGTGAAACGGTTAAAATGCGGCAAAGCGGCAAAGGCGGAAGATAAACGTTAATTTTAACAACAGAACATCAAAAGAATTCTCGTCATTTTTGAGAAACGCATTCGACATGAAACTGAAATTAAAGCCTTCGCTAATAAACCCGACCACCTTCATTAAAATAAACTCGACCAACTGCTTCTGCTAGTGGAAAAAGCGAGCCACACGCGGGAGTCTTAACAATTTAATTCCAACGGTTGAGCGAAAGGTGCTTTAAAGAAATACCTTGATAATTAACATATGTTGGAAAGCAATGCAGAATCGAGATGGAACAAAGCACAAGCCAGTTTCCAAATATGCACCATCATCACACTCGACTCGTCTGCCTTGACTGATTTATGATGGCTGTAATGCTTTTATATATATATATATATATATATATATACACACACACACGAGTATATATCATAGCAAAAATTGTTGCATGAAATCTCCCACAAATAACGGTATTTTAAGATCCACATTCCTTCAAACAGATTTTTAATTTCTAGTTTCGCATTATCATATATATATATATATATATATATATATATATATATATTTGGATAGCCCTTGGCCCCTCCTTGCATAAAAAATGTGTGTGTGTATATATATTATATATAAATTATTCCACTTTAATGCGTAAATTGTTGTTTTTCTTTTGTTGCTTCCTTAAAATTGAACGAAAAATCGCGAAATGTTGAGTTCACGTAACCGTGAAATGAGGAAGGTGTTATGACGTAAAAGTTCATCTTGTTTCCGTGTCTCTAGACCGTGTCTTTCCCACTCAAAAGAAGTTGTTGAGAATTTAACGCGTAATGAGAACGTCTAGACTTTACGCTCCCAAAACACACCAAACATATATATATATATATATATATATATATATATATATATATATATATAAAGAGTTAGAGAGAGAGAGAGAGAGAGTTTTATTGAAATAGCATTAATTTCATAATTTAAGTATATTTGCCAGTAGCGAAAACGGGTTAACCAGTTCTGCATTTTTTGAAGTAGTTTTCCGGTTTGATGAGTTCAGAGTAACTATATTTGTTAGCGTAGTGACTTACCTTGAACAAATAGGTCATCTCACCGGTCATGTCAGTCACCATCCAGTTTGGGATTAGTTAATAGGATCAACAGTTTCGGAGAAGATCTTTAAAAATTTGACAGCGATAAGCAGATTGATAAATATAGAAGAATCCAACAAGGAAACTCGCCTGTCGTGGGAAGCGAGCACTCTCGTGTAACAGAAGGAGATTCCACATAATGAAAAAAATAAAGAAAAGTAATTAATTTCGGTGAGATGACTACTTACTCTCATTAGAAGAAATTAGAATATGCATAAAATCAAAATTAAGACCATTGAAGGGTTTAAAGTTTCGTAGGAAACCTAGTTTCACTTAAAATTATCTGAATTGTAAATGAAAAAAACTCAAAAGTTATTCTCTCTTCAAATTTAGAAAATTTTGTTAAAGAAATTCACCCTAAAAATCCAGTATGCAGCATTAAACTCTCTTTTCCCTAATGCTAAGTAAATCATTCTAAAATTCCAGCCTGCAGTATTAAATTCCTTTCCCGCTAATGTTTAACAAGACAACGTCCCTATTCCGCATTTTTAGATCACAGTGACTATTAAAACCTACGATCTAAATCAATGGTTTCTCATAATATCGGTTTGGCCAATCTTTGCAGTAGTTGCACGCCGCTTATGCTCACATTTCCCTTAATATGGATCCAACTGTACTTCTATATTAATTTATATTTTCACTTGTCAATTGTCTTTCCTCAAGCAAAACACCCAAGGCATAATATTCCTTATCGAAATGGGTATGCTTTGTAAAAAGTTCTTTTGAAATCTCAAATTTCATACTCGGCGAAATGATTTTCGTAACCCAGTTTCAAAAGCATTGCTTGATATGCTCAACTACTTTATTAAGGAACTGGAATCACAGCCTAACACAGTGGTTCTAAATACGGGGTCACGAGCCTATCTACAGTGGGCCATGAGGGTTTCCTACAAATGAAAACAGACAATGGTGTTTATTTCTCAAGACCGCAACACGAAAGTTTAGGTGCTCTTAAAATCAATAATTTGTAAATGCTCCTTTTGCCATGATTAATTCAAGTTTTCTATATTCTTGTATAATCTTCTGACTTCCTTCCTTCGGTAGCCACGACCATTCTTCTTGACAAAATACCTTCAACTCGGTAAGATTCTTCGGATTTCTTGCATTGAACAATGAACAATCTCTTCAGCTCTTCCTAAAGTTGATCGGTAATACTGAGGCCCAGAGACTGTAAAGACCATTGCAAAACTGATTTTCTTCCGTCCCAACTTAGAGATGGAACCCGGTTTTAAAACAACCGGTTTTCAACCGGTGATCAAAATTTTTAATCATTACCGAAACCGACGTTAAGAACCGGTTTTCACATTTTTGCGCAAGTCTCCAATCACTTTGGTCCATTTTCTATGAAACAAACGTTTCCAAAACGTTTAAAAACAGTAATTACGTTTTGTATCGTTTCGTATCGTTTTTGTTTGTTTATAAGTGTAAATAATTGATGCTTCAGTCTTGAATGTTATGTGGATGATTGCACATTGATCAGTTAAGATTCTAAGATTTAATACTCCATCATGTCAAAGAAATCAAGTGCTTGGTATCATTTCACTCGTAAGAATAAAGAAGAAGCAGAGTGTATGACATGTCACAAAGTTTTAAAGTGTTGTGGAGGTTCTACTTCAAGTTTATCATCCCACATGAAAAATATTCATGGCATAAACGTCGACCAGATTAATCAGCCATTGAAGAAACGAAGAACAGTGGAAGAGTTTGTGCACAAAAAGTCCATAGAAGAGGAAATTTCGAAACTTGCGTGTGTAGATGGACTGATTTTCCAATCAACTGCTAAAAATGAATTCATTCAAGAAAGCCTAAGAAAGATAAAATGCGACAAGCCACATCCAACTTCACATAATGGTGTCAGAAAAATGGTGCTTAGTTTTTATGAGAAAAAGAAACATGAATTGGTCAACTACTTCAAGAATCAGGTGAGACAAGGAATCCGCTATTCATTAACTATGGATGAGTATACATCTTTGCAAAACCAAAGATATATTAATATTAATGTTCATGATGAAAATCAACATTGGTCTCTTGGTCTCATGAAAATAAATGGTTCTCTTGATAGCACCAAAACTAATGCAATCGTTAGGAAAAGATTGGAAGACTTTGGCCTCAGTAATGGTCAAATTTGGAAGAGAAATAGTACCTGATCACCAGCAATGCATTGCACATGCTATACATCTCGCGGTTTCGGATATCTTGTATTCAGAAACTGCTGAAAATTCAGTTGAAGGGGAAAGTGATCCTACCCCTGAAGATTGACTGGATTCTTTTTATTGACTGGATTCTTTGGATCCGATATATTTGCATGTCCTTTATAAATAGATATAGAGTGTAACATATTTGTGGATAGTAGTCTATTATGACTTGATCCTCTGGATCAGAGATTCTATCTTTAATTTTAAATCGATAATTAATTAGTTTTAAATTGATAATTATTTAGTTTCGTAAAAATTGGTCGTTGCCAATTTACCGGCAGTTTTTACATAAATTTCTTATGTTCTTGTGGTTCGGAACCCACGTAAAATTGTAGGTCCCCTCCGCCACCACGGAGGACATACACAATACACGAACACAGTTAGGTAGACCAGCCATGAGTGGATCCTAGGGTCTTTGTTGGTCTGAAACATTATAACATTAAACATTATAACATTACATGAGTTAAGCGAAGATAAGTGAGAAATTTTATGCACTGATACAATTTTTGAGTCCGACATAGATGACGTAATTGTTCTTCCAAAACTTCGAGAGGATTACTTAAAAGTAATAAAATAAGGTGAGAAAAATCTGCCGCATATTTCGAAAGTCTCCTTTGAAAAATGAGAGATTGCAGGATTTTGTCAAAGATGAATTTAATGGAAAGGAAATGAAGCTTATCCTTGACTATAGAACGAGGTGGAACAATCTTTTGGCCATGATAGAAAGATTTTTTAGTTTCAAAAATTGCATTCCAAAGGCCCTCAGAGTGATACGCTCAACAGAGACGATTTCAGATGAAGAATGGAATGCTCTAAAGAGCCTCTTTGACACCCTTCGTCCACTGGAAATTGTTTTGAAGGGACTCTGTTCCGAAGATGCAAATTTGCTCAAAGCTGAATCTTCCATGAAGTTCATTTTGGATAAATTTGAAAGCAAAAACAATCCTTTAGCTTTTGAGTTACGTCAGTGTCTCATTGATCGCTACTCATGGAGAAGACAAAAAGAAGCTGTCGCCTTGCTGAGTTTTCTCCACAATCCCGAGGTCTTGAAAAATGAATCATCAGCACCGCTCCTCTTTCCTTCAAGACAAGCACTTAAGAAGTATGGGATCATACATTTAAGAGGCTTTTTCCAGAAGCTTGCCAGATTTCAGAAACAGACGACCAAGTCCAATCAATTGTTTCGAAACTCGAAGATTCACAATGCAGCTCAGGTCGTGAAGTAAATGATGACGATCAACTTATGAACGAGTACATGTGAGAGATGAACAAACTGAAAATGAAACCCAAGAAAGATTCTTCTGAGACCTTTGACGTAAACAATGAATTCAAATATTTTGAAGCTACTTTGAATAGAAGCGAAAATTTGGATCGAATGTACGAGGCGTTGCTTACAATAAAAACCACCAGCGTAGAGTCCGAGAGAGTGTTTTCAACTGCTGGTTTATTCGTCACAAAGATTCGATCAAAAATGTCAGATCAGACACTTAATGCTCTTTGTTTTCTCAAGTGTTATTTCAAAAATCAAGTTCGATAATAAACTTTTTAATTCAAATGTTACACATACTTGATTGAATCAATTAAAACCTTATTTCTGTTTAATATTTTGATCATTTACCTCCCTAAAAAGCATATAGAATCCCATCGGTGAAAACCGGTAAAAATCGGCTTTAAGAATATAGCGACGGTAAAAACCGGTTTTACACTTTTCGGTTATTTTCCATCCCTAGTCCCAACTATTTTACTGTACTTTTCGATGTATGCTTCGTATTGTTACCTTGTTGGCATATAACCATTGTTAACCAACCAGGCCCCATCTTCAACTTCCTCATCGAAGACAGAAAATTTTCAGCCCAAATCTAGATACTTGGCTGACTTTATTGCTCCATTAGTTTGAACCAAATTCCTCTACCTGAAGATCAGACCCAAAACATGATAGAGCTGCTACCATGCTTTACTGTCAGGCTGGTGTTCTTTTTTATTAAGTCCCTTTCTTCTTACAAACTGACCCTTTTTTTATTGTATCCAAAAAATTCAGTTTTTGTCTCATCAGACCAGAAAATCTTGTTTGTTCAGGACTTGGCATACTTGAGTCGTGCAGCTTCGTGATGAGGACGCAGAAATGGATTTTTCCTCGCAACCCTTCCGTGTACAAGACAGTTCTCGCGAAGTGTTCTCTGAGCCATATGCACTGACGTACCTGCTGCTTTAAATGACGCCTGGAGGTTTTTGGAAGTAAGTTCTCAGCGATATCTCAAACAGTCTTCTTCGCGGCTCTGGGTAGATTTTTGGTGGTGTTCCTGATCTTGGTAAGGATGAAACAGTACTGGACTATTTCCATTCCTTTATGATGCTTTGGAGCGTAGTCACAGGCAGTTCGAGACGCCTAGAGATTTGTTGTAGACTTAAAACTCGTGCACGTCTACAATCTCCCGTTACAGGTCTTCCGAAATCTCTTTTGAAGAACACATGGTTCATTTGGCATTGGACTGGAAAAACGATATTTTCATGCCCGAAACGTTAAAAGTATAACTATTAGATTTTATGTAGTAGTATTTCAAAGTCTAAACTTTGTGTAAGCGTAAATTCTGATGAGGGCTACATACATTTGTGATGTATTCGTGCATAACCGTAAGTTCTTCGAGTTACTGATTTGAAAGGTGCCTAAACATTTGTGACGCAGTCTTCAGAAAGTAACATCATTATTTATTTTTATATGACGTAGAATATTTTATAAGATATGATAACAGCTTTACACACGTTACGTCTGAGAATTTATATTTCTCTGGAAGCATCACAATTCAAACACTTTCAAGAATTTAGCAGAGATGCCCAAACTCTTCCATGTAATTGTAAATATTCCTTGCTTTGCATTCTCTGAGTCGATATTCTTCGACAAGGTCTTCTTCTAACTGTTCGAAATGATATAGTAGTTCCAGTTGGTTCCTGCACGTCGTGACGAAGGTCAGATGCTTTTCTGCTATCTCGAGAGAGAGAGAGAGAGAGAGAGAGAGAGAGAGAGAGAGAGAGAGAGGAGTTTTAAAGGCCAGTCCTCACGGCAAGTTTTCAATCTCGTCCGACCACTGCGCGATGTGCTAGATGAGACTGCCTCTTGGAGTCCTTTCCAATGTCGTTTGGAAAGGGAAGTCCCAGAGAGAAAGGGAGTTGTAACTGATTTCTTTCCTTTCCTCTCTGGTGAATTCCCTTGTTTTTTGACACTTTAATATGATTTTTAGTTATATCCTTAATACTTTAAGTAAAAAAAAAAAATTTGCTTTAATAATTCCAGTGGATACAAAACATGGAATTGCAAATGACGTGTTACAATCTGCACCAGTGCCTATCTCGTCTGAGGATCCTTTCAAACATCATATTTCAATGAAGGACACATGATATACTATATTTTTGTGTGTGTGCGTGTATATATATATATATATATATATATATATATATATATACATTTAACTGCAATGACCACGCAGTATATTAATGTATAGAAACGACGTAAGTCACTCATTTTTCATACACTCCTCTATACTTACGTCGTTTCTATATATATATATATATATATATATATATATATATATATGTGTGTGTGTGTGTGTGTGTGTGTGTGTGCGTGCGGGCGGGCAATACAGCTATTACAGCATATCTTGCGGCTATAAATCGGAAGAACGTAGGTTTTTTTCAGTAAAACGTTTTTACTCCGGAGTGAAAAAGCGCTTCAGTGGCAAGATTTTAAAAGTAATCAGATGCAGTTTTATTGGGATCGATGCTTCATTATTTTACTTACTTATTTTTGCATTTGAAAAGGTGCAAATGATAAAAAAAAATACATTTGCTCATTTCCCTCAAGTGAAACTTCGTTACTGAAACTGCGAATCGCGTCTCCATGAATTGAATTTGATCTTGCGTTTGAATAACGACAAAACACGTACAAATAAATGGTGAAAGTCATTACCTGAAAAAGTTAGTTTGGTGAAACTTTGAAACCTCATTGTTAGTAGAGTTACTCGTTTATTTGAAACGGTTGTTTAATCTTCTTCGCGGCATCTAAGGCCATATGACGGAAGAGGACCTAAGCTTTAGGTAGGATCCGAACCATGGTTCGCTACATAATCTAGACCCGGTGGACGATCCCCTATTCAAGTACTATCCAGATCTAATGTCGCTTAACTTTTGTGAACGACGGGAAGCGGTGTTACAACATTTACCCACGACGAGAAACGAGGTTCACTTCTAATCGTCAACAATGGTTCACTGCGATTTATTTACTGACACTGCGTTGTCCCTCGGTTTAATTGGGTTAGACTAGGTTAGGTTAAGTGACAATACATTAATTTTTCATTCGTGAGTTTTAACTAATAATTGCTTCAAAGAAAATGACAATTAATATATTAAAATCCTAAAAGTGTGTGTCTTGTCTTCCATAAGGAATCGCGACAATTTACATTATTCTACAGGAGCTCATCGCGATATGAATTTGCGTATCACGACATTAGTAGTGTCGCTGTTCTTTATCTTTATAGATGCTCTTTTTTATCATGAAAGAAAGAGGATATAATTAAGGTTAGTCTAAGTTAGGTTTCGCTTGGTTAGGTTTCATTAAATTTATTTGGTCTATTAGATTGGGTAAATGTCGCGATACAGAATTGAATATGTGAAAATGTTGCTCTTCTGTAAGGTAGCCAAACATGTGTGTGTGTGTGTGTGTGTGTGCAGGCTGAACGAAATCAAATTTATCTGACATATATAATTTTTCTCAGGCGTTAGTATGGTTTAAATTTTTATACTATTTTCAGATATGCCGTTTTCCCTCATTCATGATAACTCTTAATATAGCTTTGCATCACTTCCTGACTGCTATTCAAAATCAGGTGCCAGACGTAAGACAAAAAGTAAATAAATAAATATGGAGAAAAACAAATAAAAAATTAAAATTAAATTAATTATTTAAGCTGGTAGATTACTTTAAGCCGCGTATTGAAATACAAAAGAATGTAATTAATTGTTTAAGATGTAAAATGGGTCTGTATTTTAATGTATAAAACTTTCCTGTATATTTTTCAGATTGCATTTGAGGTTAAGCAAACAGAGTATTTTAGTTCACTTTTCCTTCTCTTGTGTAACCAAAACAAACGACGATAAATATCACAAAACGTTAAAATAACTATGGTTACTAATAGGCATACGTTATACGTTCATTTATGAATACAAAACGAAGTTAATAGTGTAGTTATTGCGCACCAAATAGCAAAATTCATTATAACGAAGTTGAAGCCTTACAAATGTGAATAAAAAATCGGGCCCAGAAGCTATTAAGCTCTGAATGGGAAGCCTTAACACATGAAATTAAATTTTAAATGAGACGTTATTTCATACTCAATGTGGAATGTCATGATTCAGATTTTAATTCATACTTATTTACGATTATTTGTTCATCCTTAATCTGTATTATTTATACTTCCCCAAAGAGATGAAACGTCGTATTTACCCCTGATACATTTGTATTGCACGTCACGCTTCCATGTTAATAATATCACCAATTTTAAAATGAATTCTTTTCCATTTGAAAGAAGAATTGTAAATACAGTATTTTATAAGTATTTCAAAATAACTGCTTTCTTTACATTAAAACTGACATTAAAATAAATGCGATGTTATTTGAGGGCCGACTCGGCTCACAAATAGAATAATTTCATATTTATAAGACCATAATCTGAACCTTTATGATATATATATATATATAATATATATATATAATATATATATATATATATATATATATATATATTGTGTATACTGCGTCGTTCTATTAATTATTAATGATTTTCGATTTAAAATTTCTTACTTTCACCTTGCTTAGGGCTCAAGGCTGTTCATTGTGAAGGTTGCTTTAAGGTAAAGTATATATATATATATATAATATAATGTGTGTGGTGTGTAAGTTTTGGATCTTTGAATCGTTGAACCCTTAAAAGCATTTCCCGTTTCCCGTTTCTGTGTATAGAGGTCGAACTCATAAATTAACTTCGAAATTTGGTTTGGTGGAGTAGAGAATTGCTCTCTTCGGTTATCGGTCTCACATAACCAGAGGTTTTTAGTTCATTTGGGATTATCTTTCTCCAGGTGTCAGGTTTCCTGATAAAGGTGTTCATATCAACACCAGAAGTATTTCTTTCTTTCAAATGATTACAAAGTCTTGGTCGTCCCTCCAACTGCGGGTTGAGTGAGGGAACGAGAAGCGTGGTAGTGATTATGTGTCATACAAAGTCCATGAACGGGAATTTTGTGGGCTCTTTAATGGGAAGAGAGACTAGTGTGGTGGTCCACACGTAATTTACAGTATATTGGCGAGTTGAATTCAATAAAAGACTCGCTATATTAATTGCGTGAAAAATCCTGTACATTGAACGAGACTTTTTTATTTTGCAGGAAGGAGGGGCCAAGGACGAATGTCCTCTATAGAGGAAGAAGAGAGCCAAAATCAAAGTCCAATGTTTTCGAGATGCCTGGACACTTCGCGTTTGAAACATTGGAGGTCATAGACAGGGGGAAAGATGGATTGAGGAAGATTGTACCATAAGTGTTAACTAAATTATTATCCTTATTATTTTGTTTGGGTGTAAAACAAATAAAACACGATCTTGAACCTGACCTAATTATCTCTTGCGCTGTTCGTTCGTATATATATATATATATATATATATATATATATATACACACACTGTATATCGAAAGTAGGACATACTAATGCGTGTATATTTATCTTTATTTACAGGTGATACGGAATAAGAAATAAGTCACGGGAAGCAATGTCAGAAATCCAATGATGCCTTTCATGAAAAGGCTGAGGCTGAGGAGGAGGAGGAGGTGTCTCTGATGATTCATCGAGTAGGACCAAGGTCTCCGTTCACACACCTTTCACAAACCGCTTTCATTCCTCCATTTCTGATTAATTTTTGCGTCACATTTATATGCATATATCTACTGATAATAATTACATCCTTAAGCGACATTGGGTCTGAGTAGCAGTTGGATGGGGGACCGTCCGCCGTGTCCAGATTACGTAGCGACCAGTGGTTCGGATCCCACGTAAAGCCGTAGGTCTCCTTCGTCATATGACCTTAGATGTTGCGAAGGAGGTTAAACAACTCCATCATTACATTTTCCCGATATTGACGTGGCACCTCATCTGTCCCCAAATTATGGTCGTAGTTATTTAGTTGATGTCATCGGAAAATATGACCCTTCCGATGGAGTAACTTAAATTAAATTTTGAAGTTAAAAGGAAACGTACACATTTAAAAATTTAATTTAATTTTCACCATTAAAAGTGTAATACAGGGTGTTTCAGTCGACCCTACAAATTTGGAAAATACCAAATACAAACTACAAATTCCGCCAATTTCCATATTTTTAGGGTCGACCCGAAACACCCTATATTTTCGTATGATATCAAAGAAATAACCGCATCGTAAATTGGTGACAGGAAAGTCTCTCTAATTTTTTTACAATGCAGTGTTGGTACTAATGCGCACTTACGCAAAGGCTACATCCCTACACTCAAGCACTCCTTTCCTACTAAGGCTCTTATCGCGACCATGACTCGTTTGTTCTGCTTCACTCTCTATTTTCATCTTTTAGGGGGGGGGGGGTCACTTTTATTCTGGTACGGCACTGTATAACATAGAGAAATTACACACTTGATTATTTGGTAATCTCGTAGTTTAAAGTCGAAAATTAAGTAGTTTTACTTTTAAGTTGCGTTTAAATATCTCATATTAATTTTGTTTTTATTTCTAGTGTATTTTGTAGAGGTCGTTTTCAATATGGCAGGACGTCTTAATTTGCAGAGACCGTTTTAAACGTGACATTCGAAAATGGTTGCTCCCGGGTACCCGGGTCGTTAGTGACGGTTGGCCCGCCTAAGTGCCTATGATGGTATCAACGAAATTGACGCTGGTATCTACATTCATGACGTCATAAATCACAGCGAAAACTTTATCGACTAAAAAGACAATGAAATGCACACGCGGAATATTGAGAATTTGTGAATGTGCTTAAAGGAAGTTGCGGCATCAGTTTGGTACGACGAAGGAGCTATTCCCAGTTACATTTGGGAATTTATGCGTCGTTGCAATAAATATAAACAGAAACGATTTACTCAGTTGATAATTTGTGTCCTTTATAACCCTCGAAGTATTTCCCATTGCCATCGACGTGCGGTAATCTTATATGATAGTTTAACGTCGTAAATTCGTCCAGGAAATTTAACGTCGCAAATTATTGAAATAAAAAAATATTAAAAATGATTTAATTTAGACTACATATTGTCGGGTAGGGTATTGTTGCTCTCTCTCTCTCTCTCTCTCTCTCTCTCTCTTCACGTTATATTTCATTGCAATATGTAGTATATTTTTTAAAAAGTGTTTCCGGACACCTTTCGTATAATACTTTTGCTATTTTCGATAAAATGTTAAGGATCAACATTCGAGTGACCATTCTGCAGCAGATTTTATGAAGGACAGAGTTACTTCCTGTTTTCATCTTGCCGTCGTAACTCGCCGCGCATAGATTAATCCTCGTCAGGAACCTTCAATTTACTTTCATTGTTGAAACCATGGGGTCATGACCCCGGGACTAAAATCTTACAAAATGGTGATATAAAAAGTCTATAATGAAACAATCGCATGAATAAAATATTGTATTTGATATTTAAGAACTTTTAACGGATGATATTATCTCCGTGTTTTGACTGATGATACAAAATGGTGCTAATACAAAATACAAAAATAAAAAAAATCATCCTAATGGTAGTGATTCTAGCATTTTCATAATTTCAGGTCAGGTCTCCACACTGCCTGCTCAATTAGCAGCAACTATTTAAAAAACACTGGGGGTCAAATAAACCCCATGGCTCCTGATGAGGGTTAAGAATGCGTGAAGACGCTTTTTGAATGTCATTATTAACTGAATATTGCTCAGCTTATGCAATTCCTTCCGTAGGATATTAAAGTTTCGGACCTTAAATACTACATGAGTTTTCTCATCTTCATTATGAAGGTCCTTTGTCCTGTTGCCTTAGGGAGGATGAAAAAAATCTTCCTGAAGGGTTATTGCAATGGGTTTTTATTTCGATTTTACAATTATGAAGTGAATTTCTAAGTATTTTCTATCCATATATTATTACATATCATTTACGGTGTCTTTCCAGTGAATACATTTTCGGAGTTTTCAGACATGAGCAGTAATATTTACGTTTTGTTTCCATTATTTTAGACGTGAACATCTTTTGTACAGCTTTAGTATCCGCGATATCTGATTTCCTGGCCGAACTTGTGAGAAAAAAATAACATTCAATTACTGATAGAACCAATATTCTCTCAGAGCATGATCCGCACCCTTCTGCTATGAAAAACCCTCCATATGATACTCATTATTTTTTTCCTATGACAGTTTTAATGTCGTGTTTTCTGCTTCTACTCACATTATTACTTATATTACTTCTATACCTTTGGATCCTTTGATTTGGTAAGTTGATGTAGTGTGTGTTGTCTGTTGCTGCTTTGTTCCACAGCTATTCTACAGTACTTGGATGCGTGTTTTGGTGGTTGTTTAACCTCCTTCGCAGCAGCAAAGTTCATATAACGGAAAAGACCAAAAGATTTATACGAGAACCGAAAAATGGGTCGCTAATACATCCGAACATAGAGGAAGGTCACCCATGCAATTACTCATACGACCCAGACCCACTGTCGCTTAACTTCGCTGATCTACGAGAAGGGTTGTTGCGACAATGACCACAACGTAGCCTCATATTCTGTCGTAATTCTGCGTTCTTGTCATAGCTAAGAAGTCAGAATTTACCATCACTGTATTTTATAATAGATAGAGACCGTTAGAATTATTAATTTTACCAACTTATGTAATACACGACACGACAAGAGCCCAACAAGTAAGAATAATCAGGTCGATTGGTCTAATGTTAATACGCAACAGAGAATAGAATCTAAAGACAGAACAGTTCACATCTTTAATAATTTAGGAATTTGGGGTCTTGCCTGTAGTAATCTTTGTTTAAATGATTTTCACTGTAAACTCATATATAGTTTGATAATAAAAACCCACTCTAATAGAGAGAGTTTATTTCCACAACAGTTTCGATACCCACCTAGGTTAGATCCCGTTCTCCCGACACTGGAAGGGCATTTTTATTAAAGGGACCCGCTTATAAGTACATTCACACAAATTTAAAACTATCTTCTTGTTCTATACATACAGATTCTATTATTTTTTTACATAATTATTACATTTATTATTAAATTTATTACATTTAATATTGCATTATTATTTTACAGAAATTATAAATTTATTATTACATTGATTATTACATTGTTGTTTATTATACAGAAATTATAAACCGAAAAACGAATGAAAAAGGCGAGAAGGAAACAATCCAGAGACCATTAAGAAATTCGCACCTAGGCTAGATCCCGTTCCCCCGACCCCAGAAGGGCATTTTTATTAAAGGGTCCCGCTTATAAGTACATTCGCACAAATTAAAAATATCTTCTTGTTCTATACATACAGATTCTATTATTTTGACATAATTACTGCATTTATTATTACATTTACATTTTTTTACATTTTTTATTATTATTACCTTTACACTAATTATTACATTCATTTTATTACCTTTATTATTGTATTTATATTTATTTCCACATTTATTACTTTCATTATTACATTTATATTTACGTTTATTATTACATTTACATTTTACCGGAAAAAAAAACCGAATGAACCAAAAGCGAGTAAGGAAACAATCCAGAGACCTTTAAGAAATTCACACTTAGGTTAGAACTCGTTCACCCGACTCCGTAAGGGATTTTTTGACCAAGAATCTCATTAAAGGGTCCAACTTATAAGTACCTTCGCACAAATTAAAATGACCTTCTTGTTCTATACATACAGATTCTACTATTTTTCTTTTGACATAATTATTACATTTATAAAGTACCTTACTTGATTCCCAATCTATAGCATGATTATTTTGGCTGGCGTGATAAAAAATGGCATTATTAGTATTACAACTTCTGAAGGCATATTTGTGTTCTTTAATATGGGTTTCAATATTTCTGCCAGTTTCTCCTACGTATACTAAATCACAACTTTTACAGGGAATGCTGTAAACACAAGCTTGTTCCTGTTTTGCAACGTTATTCCTAACCAATTTACTTTTCACGGTAGACGAATATTTGAACGCCAAAGCAAACTTAAAATCTTTCGTCAACGGTTTTACTCTTTCTAAGCCGGCAATGTAAGACAAACTCACATATTGTTTTTGGTTAACTGAAGGTTCCCGAGTGGCATAAAAGTTTTTCTGGCTTTAAAATACGCCTTTCTGATAAACCACTCAGGATATTTTAAATCCTTAAGAATGTTCCAAATCTTTGAATTTTTTGGGTCCAGCAAATATGGGCTACAAATCGTAAGTGCTCTTAGAAACATGGAAGAAATAATTGAGCTTGGTTTGATTCTGAGCAAGTTTCTGGAACATTTCAACTCAATGGACTCTATTCCCAAAAGATTCCGGTTAGCTTTAGACAAGCTCAGGAAGAACGAAGCAATATTTGTCACTAAAGCGGACAAAAGTAACACTGTGGTTATTTTGGACTTGGGTGATTATAAACAAAAAATGGAAGCGTTATTTAGTGATGAATTCACCTACACCAAAGTGAGATCGTCCCCCCTAAAGCGTCTTTCTGCTGAATTCAACAAAACTCTCAGGAACTTATTAAAATATGTCCCGGCGATTGACCCTAATAGATTTCTACAGATTAACCCCAAACTTCCCCACATTTACGGCTTACCCAAAACCCATAAGATTAATATAGCACTCCGTCCCATTATTTCACACATGGTTCCTTTAGTTACAGGTTATCTAAATTTCTTGCAGATAAATTGTCCCCATTAGTTGGCAAATTTTCAGGCTCGCACATCACTAATTCCTGTGACTTTATTAACAAAGTTATGTCCTTAGATTTAAAATGGGGAAGAATGATCAGTTTTGACGTTGAGTCCTTGTTTACGAAAGTTCCCATTGATGATGTACTAAGTTTTTTAGATAGAAAATTGCCAACATGTAACGTAGAACTAGGCATGCCCACATCTGTATTTTTAGAACTGATAAAACTCTGTGTCACCAATAATGCCTTCTCCTTCAGTGAAGAATTTTATTTGCAACGTTTTAGTATAGGAATGGGGTCCCCTTTATTCCCAATACTGAGTACATTATACCTTACCTTATGAACCTTATGAACCTTATGTTGTTTCGTGTGTTGGTCTCTCTTCACACGGAGGTCAAGCTGGTGGCCCCGCCTCTAGGTCTGGCCTGGTGGAGGAGCGAGTTACTTTCTTGCGCTCTCCACCGTACATAGCCAGGCACGCCCGGCTCATCTGGTACTGTCCTGAGCCAGGCATCCAGTCTTTTCTTGAAGACTTCAACTTTGACCCCCGTTACGTTTCTGAGGTCCTTAGGAAGCTGGTTGAAAAGTCTTGGCCCCCTGACAACCAAGCTATTTTCCTTCAGGGTTGAGGAGGTCCCTTGTCGTGCTTTTAATTTGGGAACACTACACATTCTGCCTTTCCTATTTTCCAGTGTTGTTTGAATGGTAATTGGGTTTAGTTTTAGGTTTGGTACCAGTTTTTCGATCATTTTCCATATGTAGATTATGATGTACCTCTCTCTTCTTCTTTCCAGTGAGTACAGATTTAGTTTACGTAGTCTTTCCCAGTAGTTGAGTTCTTTGCAGCCATCAATCTTGGCTGTGAAATGCCTTTGCGTTTCTTCTAGTTTATTAGTTTCTTTCCTTTTTATATGGGGACGTCAAAACTGAGCAGTATTCAAGTTTTGGTATAATCAGTGTTTTTAGCAGGGGAATCATTACTGTCCTGTCCCTTCTCTTGAACGTTCTTAGAACCTGTCCGGCGACTCTTTTTGCTTTATTTATCGCTATCTGATTTTGTGTTTCGAATTTCGCATCATCTGTCATTATTATCCCGAGATCAATCGCTTTCATGCTTCTCTGAATTTCCTGTCTATCTGGAGCATAATATGCAGTCTGTTTAAGTTCTTCTTTTCTACCATATCTCAAGAGTGAAATTTCTCGGCGTTGAATGACATGTTGTTGTCTTCTGACCATTTGTATATTTTGTTCGTGTCCCTCTGCAAGGCCTCCACGTCATGTACATCGCTGATTTTTCTGCTGATCTTTGTATCGTCTGCAAAGGATGTTACTATACTATTGCTGTTTACTCCGCTGTCTATGTCTGTTAGCATGATAATGAACAGGAGTGGGGCCAGTACTGTCCCTTGTGGTACTGAGCTGCGTACTTCCGATTCTGATGATGATATACCTTGAATTTTGACGACCTGCAGACGATCACTAAGGAAGTTGTAGATCCATTTTCCCACTTTGCCTGTTATTCCCATGTCTTTAATTTTATGTCCTATTATACCATGGTCACATTTATCGAAAGCTTTAGCAAAATCTGTGTATATAACATCGTAGTTGTCATTGCCTTCCAATGCATCTAGGATATTGTTGTAGTGCTCTATTAGTTGTGATAGGCATGATCTACCTGATCGGAATCCATGCTGATTTTCGTTGAATCTTTCCCGTGTCTCCAGGAAATCATAAATTTTCCTCTAACTATTCTTTCAAATACTTTGGTGAGGTGGGACGTCAATGACACTGGTCTATAGTTCTTTGCTTGAGATCTGTCCCCTCCTTTATATATAGGGACAATGTTTGCTCTTTTCAAGATGCTCGGTATTTCCCCAGTGTCTAGGGATCTTCTCCATATCCAGTATAAAGGTGTAGCTATTTCATTTTTACAGTTTTTAATCAATAATGCGTTCCAATTGTCCGGACCTGCAGCTGAATGTAGTTTCATTTGTTCTATAGCTCTCGCTACATCTTCTGGTGTAAACTCAAAGTCTGTTATATACTCTCCTTGCAATTCCTCTTCAAAGAATGCATTTATGTCAGGTATCGCTTTGTCACTTTTTGGGGTACTGAAAACTGATTCATATTGAGCTCTCAATGTATCAGATATTTCTTTTGGATCGTCGGTTAGTTCATTATTTCCCGTCCTTAAGGGCCCAATAGCGGCGCGCGTTTTTGTTTTCCTTTTTGCATAGCTATAGAAGTATTTTGGATTTTCCTTTATTGCTTCTACCGCCTTTTCCTCTTCCCTCTCTGTATGGTCCTTAATCAGGGCTTGTATTTCCCTATCGATACCCTCCAGTTTTTCTTTTATTATTTTCCTGCCATTATCTCCGCAGTTTCCTAACTTCGCCTCCACTCTCTTTTGCGGAATAGTCTTCTCTTTTGCCTTTCTAGCCAGCTCCTCTTTCCTTTTGGCTGTGATTTCGGAGCATATTTTTCTAAAATTCTCAGCGTTTTTTCCTCCAAAGTTGTTAGCATTTCTTCCGTTGTTTTATTCTCGAAAATTGTTCTCCATTCTATTTGGGCCATGTGCGATCTGATTGCTTCCCAATTTATAGTCTTCGAGTTTAAGTTAAAGGCCCCGAATTTACTTCTTTCCACAATATGTGTATTGTCTTCTAATGCTGCCATCATATTTGTTGATATCTCGATTAAGTTGTGGTCTGAGATAATGGTTGGGGTTATTTTTATATCAGCAATCAAGTTCGTGTTATTCGTGAATACCAGATCCAGGCAGTTATTTTTTCTGGTATTTTCTGTTATCTCCTGTGTCAGCATAAACTCGTTTGTGAGAGCCATCAACATTTTTGCTTGTTCCTGATCTTCTCTTGTGCCCCCCTTGTCCTGGTGAATATATATATTCCTATTCACCTTTTTGTATTTTATAAATGGGAAGTTAAAGTCTCCGCAGATCATTATATTGGGGGATGGAGGGTTTATGGCCTTTATTAGCTTTCTAATGTCATCAATGGCCTCCGAGAATTTTTCGGTTGGGGTGCTTGGAGGTCTATAGATGACTATTACTATCAAGTTTAGTTTTTCTATTTTCACTGCTAGGAGTTCCACATAGCTGTTTGATTTACTTATTATCGTCTCTGTCATATGACCTTCCTGTACATATATAGCACAGCCACCTTTCCGTCTCGTCGTTCTATCCGCTCTTAGTAAGTTGAAGCCCTCTATATTTATCTCTTTCTTATCAATACAATGTTCGCAGTTTTCACAATTTCCTTGGCAATCTTTAAGATGAGTTTCTGTGAGGCATGCGATGTCCGCCCTTGTTTCGTCCATAAATCCTTTCAGGTACGAAACCTTATTGAGTGATTGGTTTGGTCTTATTCCTTGAATATTAGCCAGGACAATTTTTATGTTCTCTGTTTTTCGTTGCCCCTTGTGCATTTCAAGTTCGTTTTCCTTCGATATCGCTTGATTCGTTGCTCTATGATCCTCCGAAAGAGATCCGTTTCCTCCTACTTGTATTGGTAGCTTCTTGCCCGGTAGCGATTTGGCTCGGGGGTTTCCAGCTGTGTCAACTGCATGTGGATGACATTTAGCATTCGTAAGGTGTCTGAGATGTTGAAAAAATTTTCTTGTTCGCTTATTGTGTTCCTATTGTTGTTCCTATTGTTATTTTTATTCCTATTGTCATTTAAACTTTTTCCTTTGTTCGTTGAGTCCGTCGGGAGATGTTGATAGTAGCATTTATTCCCGAATTTGCAGGTTCCGTATTTTGCGTAAGTTCTGCAAATGTCCGGGTGGTAGAATTTACATCCGTCTCCAAATTTACAACGACCATTATTATAGAAGAAATTGCATATTGGGGGATGTTCATATATACATTGTCCTCTTTTAAATCTGCAATTTTTTTATATAATACCTGCATATAATTCCTTCCCCATATTTACTCTTGGCTTTTGTTTTTTGCTCCTTATTGGGGGACAGTTTTACTTCGTTTACTTGACTGCCCTCTTGTCTTGTCCTATTTGTGCTATTTGTGCTAGTTGTGTTTGTGTCCTTCGTTGCCCTTATGCTGTGTGTTGTCTTTACACTCTTTGTCGCCTGTGTGTTTTCGGCCTCATTTTGTGACGGTATTTGAATTCTTTCTATTATGAGTCGGAATTGTTGCAAACAATATGTCCCAGGAATCTAATTTGGTTTCGTTATGTAGATGATATTTTCTCATTTTAGCCTGACCAATGGAACAACTTGGTTCCTTCTGTGGTGTAAGGCAAGGCTGCTTGCTGCCTTCTCTGCTGTTTAATATATATATTGATGGTTCAGTTGTTTCACTTAACGAAAAAAAAGTTGGGTGTTGTATCGATTTTTTTTATTGGGGTTGTTTAACCTCTTTCGCAACATCTAAGGTCATATGACGGACATCACGGGTCGCTACATAATCTGGGCGCGGAGGACGGTCTCCCCAGACCCAATGTCGCTTAACTTCGCTGATTTCCGGGAAGCGGTGGGTGTTGTATAGATAACATGAAGATAAATAACTTAGTCTAAGCTGATTATATGGTGTTAATTCCAGACCCTTCTGTTAAGGATCTGGAATGTCTTCTAAAGATCTGCGATTTTGTTCGCAGAATCATGATATTGTTTTTAATGCTACAAAAACTAGGGTTACGCAGTTCCATCCCAAAAGCTCTAATCAGTCAGCTTATATTAATTTAAAAAACCAATAGAAGAAGTACAAGGATTTAAGTATTTGGGTCAAATTATCACTGGCTCCTTTGAGTGATGACTCACTCAGATATAAGAAACCAATATCGAAGCTTCTGTGCTAAAGCAAGCATGAATGGCTTAAGGAACTTCCGATTTTGCACAAGTAAAGCTAAGAGACTCTCTTTCGTACCTTGTATGGGAGGCAACTCTGGGTGAATTATAAAAACAAGTTCTGACAGAACCCTACATTTTTTTTATAACAGATTCTTTTAGAACCTACCTATGTTACCCACAAGATGCTCAGCCTTGCAAGTGTTTGCTAACCACAATGTCTCGATCCTCCCGGAGGTAACAAGATTTGCTCCATACAGTCTAATGCAAAGAATTAAAATATATAAAATGTTTATTTAGGTGGGCATTTTTGTCTTAATTCCACACACACACACACACACACACACACACACACATATATACAGTGTATATATATATATTTACATTTCACCCTTTCAAATGTTCCGTGCGATGATTCCTTATTTCATGAAGGTCAAGCTTGTCGCCCCTCCTCTCGAGTTGGCCTGGTGAAGTAGTGAGTTGATTTCTTGTACTCTCCACCTCACATAGCCAGGTACGCCCGTCTCATCGGGGATTGTTCTGAGCCAAGCGTCTAATCTTCTTTTGAAGATGTCCACCGCAACACCACTCGTGTTCCTTTGGTCTTTGGGTAGCTGATTAAACAGTTTTGGTCCTCTCACAACAAAACTATTTTCTTTCAGGGTTAAGGATGTTCCCTGTCTAGCCTTTAATTTGGGAACACGACATAGTCTTCCTTTTCTATTTTCCACCGTTGTTTGGAGAATTACAGGGTTCAGAGTAAGATTAGGGACTAGTTTCTCCATTATTTTCCAAGTGTAAATAATGGTGTACCTCCCTCTTCTCCTTTCCAGTGAATATAGGTTTAATTCGCGTAACCTTTCCCAGTAATTTAGTTCTTTGCACACGTTCTAGCTGTCTAGTGTCTTCGTTTTTATATGGGCATGTTAGGACCGAGCAGTATTCCAATTTGGGTATTATCAGTGTTTTCAATAGAGGAATCATTACAGTCCTATCCCTTCTTTTAAAGGTTCTCAATATCTGACCGTTATTCTCTTTGCTCTGTTTACTGCTATCTTATTTCGTGTTTCAAATTTCGCATCGTCAGTCATTACAACTCTTAAATCTTTTGCTTTAGAATTTCTCTGAATTTCGTGTCCATTTAGGGTATAATATTCCATGGATTTTAGGTCCTCCCTTTTTCCGTACAGTAACAGTTGAAATTTCTCAGTGTTAATATATATATATATATATATATATATATATATATATATATATATATATATATATACACAGTGGTGTAGTGCTGTGGGAACGCGTGGGAACGGCGTTCCCTTACTTTTTTGGTAGACGGAACGGCGTTCCCTCACTATTTCAAATAAATCCGAACTTACAAATCTCTAACGTCATGAAATTTTAATTCCCACCCCTAGAAGAAATATGAGAAAGAATCATTAACTGCTTCATTTCTTTTAGCTTCGACTGAGGCAATGCTAGCCTATAAAGATCTGGTGAAACAGTTACCACGGCGTACCAGTTGTTAACTTTTTTTAGTTAATCATTCCAGTTGTTAGCTATTTTATTGATCGTACTGGATGTCATATATCTAATGACACTGGAAATACTGCATCTTCAACCTTGGAATATATCCTAATATCCAGTGCATATGACCTCAAAATATCCCTGAAATTGGTCAGATTTCAAAAGATTTCCCGGGGGGCTTACAGTGCTCCCGGACCCCCAGCTGTATGGGCTCGCCGCGCTCGCCATTGTCCCCCCCGCATCTGAGTAACACTTTCAAAATGCGTTCCCTCACTTCTTTATTTAGCACTACAACACTGTATATATATATATATATATATACAGTATATATATATATATATATATATATAGTGTCGCATGGACTTATATGATATAGGGAGTAATATTAGATAACCACATAAATGATTACATGGTCACTGAGGGGATCAAAGGGTCTATCAGACGGTCACAAAATGTTAAACCACAAAGACCATGTTTATTTCTTATATTGACACGTGATCTTCTGAAATGTATCTATTGGTACCTATGTCTGTCCATCTGTGTGTCTATCTGACATTCGTCCTTTCACCCATCTGTCCGTCTATTCGTCTATCCGTCTGTTCGTCTATCCGTCCGTCCATCCGTCCCCCCGTCCGTCCATCCGCCCGCCTGTCTGTCTGCCGCTATATCATCTTCATGGTAAATGTGTTCACAATGAGCAGGATGTTGTGATGATATGGAAGTGTTTGTACACTTTCCGCTTCGTTATTTTTGCAAAATTCGGTTTACAAAAGACATCATTTAGTTTTCTTGAGGTAAAATGTTTTCAAATTTATACATTTTGCGCGAAACTTTTGACGAATCATTCCGTTAATTGTAATTTTGAAATAATGCATTCCATTAATTTTGTTACCTTTTCATCCCCTATTCCAATCTCTTCACCTCTCCCTTACTCTCTTTAACTCTTCCAAATACGGCGTTCATACTGCATTTTTCGCAGAGTTCCCGTTCGAAATTATGCGTTCTTCTCGTAATTCCATCGACAGTGGGAACGTTTCGGGAACAAATATTCCTACGTTGTTGATGGTTTCTTGAGGAATAATTTTGTTGCTAATGTACGGGGCGGTAAACGATGATTGCTCCCCCCACCCCTGCACAGATGAAACTAATAGAGGTACAAAAAAACTTATTGTTGCATCTTTTAGACAATTTAATTCTACGTCTAAACAAAACCACTCAATAGTTGGTGTTGCCTCCTTGTGCTTAGCGGACGGTTTCAAGTCGGCAAGGGTAGGAGGAGGTGAGGAGAGACTCGAAAAGGTCAGTGTCGTACTCAAAATTTCGGAGGATTGTTTCGATGTGTTGCTCCATGGTCCGGCGGCAGAATCGGGTGGCTGGTGGTTCAGCGAGCATCAGGGATTCCACTCGGTCTTTCAGGATGGATCCTGAAAGATTCTGCCCCCGGACCATGGAGCAGCACATCGAAACAATCCTCCGAAATCTTGAGTACGACACTGACCTTTTCGAGTCTCTCCTCACCTCTTACCCTTGCCGACTTGAAGTCGTCCGCCAAGCACAAGGAAGCAACACAAACTATTGAGTGGTTTTGTTTAGACGTAGAATTAAATTGTCTAAAAGATGCAACAATCAGTTTTTTGTACCTCTATTAGTTTCATCTGTGCGGGGGGAGGGGCAATCATTGTTTACCACCCTTTATATTTCTAAACTGAATATCCATAATTAAGCTGTAAAAATATATTGAAGTTTTTTGTTAAAATTCCGCTTCTGCAAATATTTGCTCTTTTTATTGACTTGTGTACACTTAACCTTTTCTCGCATAATCTCCATTTAACGCTAGACGACTTTATTCAGTTAGTTATGGAGATCTCTACGCTGTAAAGGGTTACTAGCGTATGACTCAATGTATCTTAAAATTAACTCCAAACAGCATTTCCTTTTAATATGTTTAGTAGATGTCATTATATCCTACAAAATGAGGCGGGATGCTGCTGCGGGGGGATGGTCGATCGCGGGTCGATCCTGAACCGTCGTTCGAAACCAACAAAAGTAACAAAAGTGAGTTATACAATTTCGTTTATTTAGAATTTGTCGAAAACTCTTTTATTCGTACACGCATCCTAGATGGGAATTTAGATCTGAGTTTTAATTTATCTAAAATCCTAATCCGATGAAACTCGATCAATCTTTTCTATCGAATCGGATTTTCATCGAAAAGCCTTTTTTTTTTCAGATGCCTTCAAAGGATTTTATAATTCACTAATTTCTATGGAAATTTGTGTATGCAAGTCATCATTATTGCTGCGATTAAGATCATTAATTATATCATAACATTATTATCATTATTAATAGTATTATTACAATTAGTATCCCTTGGTAATATTAGGTTAAGACCCGATTCCCCGCCTTCCTCGTGCGTGTCGTAAAAGGCGACTGTACGGAAACCCCTGGATACTGGGTATATTATCCTCCGCTTCCCCGCGAGTAATAGGGTATCATCTCGGGAGAAATGCTCCCCCACGAGCGACCTACGAAGCCTCGGACTCTGACCTCCGCGTAATGGAACGAGGAGGTGACGAATGCGATGAAAATGAAGACGAAAATCTGGGAGAGAATGTTACGAACGTAATCTGGCAGTGATGAAAGAAGAAAATGTAGTGAAGACTTTGGAAAGAAGAGGAATGAGCAGAATGTGAAAAACGAAGTTATCCTGGAAAGAAGTGAGAAAGTGCAGGGGTCAGTCTGGCGAAATGACTGATAATACGAAAGATAAGAATGATACGAATTAGGGCAAAATTAACAAATACGCGACAGATTTGAAGAATATTTTAGTGAGAATGTAGTTGGGGCAGATGAAAAAAAGTATGTAATGATGGGATTGTTTGACCCCCTTCGAAACATCTAAGGTTATATGACGGACGGGACCCGCAGCTTTACGTGGGATCCGAACCACGGGTCGCTACATAATCTGGACGCAGCGGACGGTCTCCCATCGAACTACTACTATCCGACCCAATGTCGCTTAACTTCGCTGATGAACGTGAAGCGGTGTTACGACATTGGCTACGACGTAGCCCGAGTAGATGAAGAGGAAGCAAATGTGAATGCAGCTGATTTTGGTAGTGTTATGTAGAATTGTCTACTAGGAGTAGAATACATCAAGTTAGAGGAAGTTGAATAAGCAATGTGCGAGCTGAAGAAAGGAAACTCAGCAGAAATTGGTGGGACGCGTAATTAAATGAAGTGGGGAGGCAGAATTGGGCTTGAATGGTTGTAGAAGATATGCCCAAGAGCGTGGGAAAGTGGGTGTATTCAAGGCGATTGGAAAAAAAGCTGTAATTTTAACTCTTTTTAAAAATAAAGATGAAAGAAGCAAATGTAAAAATTATTGTGGATTAGTTTTTTTTAAGTACAGAGTGTTTCAAAAGTTCGGAATCATAGGAAATATTTTTAATGTGTATATATAAGTATATAAGCTTGGTGTTTGTTTCCACCCGAATTGTTCATTCTGACGAAGGTCAAGCTTGTTGCTCCACCTTAGACCTACAATTTAATGTGGAATCCAACCACGATCCATGGTGGTCAGAAATTACAAAGTCCCCGCCCGGACTCGATCTCATGATTTCCCGATCAGCAGCCCAGCGTTTTAACCACTAGGTTACCCAGGGTACCCATTCATCTACCAACCAATTTTTATTGTATGGAAGGATGAACAGCTGGGTTTGCTGCGCGCCGACTGCCGTCACCTGGTATCAAACCCAGGGCCGGTGGATTCGTAGTCAGCGATGCTAACCACTACACCTATAATATATGTATATATTATTATAATCATAGGAATATTTATTTTTCATTATACACACACACACACATATACAGTATATATAGTATATACCGGGTGTCCGAGAATTATCTGTACAATTTTTGGCTGTTATTAAAAGTCAACCATGAAGTGTAGAAATTCCAGTTTGTCTCATTTTACAGAGAATCTCATTAAGTTTTTTCTGATAACAAGTTTTGACAAGTTTTTTAGAAATGTACGTGGGTGACAGACATTGATGATTTAAACGCAAGAATCACAGCTGCTATTGAGCGAATTGATGTGGATATGCTGCAGCTTACATGGCAACATTTGGAGTATCAATTGGATGTTTTGCGAATCACTAATGGTGCACATATCGAATGTTTGTAACAACGTTACTTAATAAAAGAAACTTTTGAAAATAAAGATTCTAAATAATCTTGTTTAAGAATTTTACGTGTGTTATCAAGAATTTTATTAAAAGATGAAATTGTACAGATAATGTTCGGACACACTGGAATTTCTAAAAAACTTGTCAAAACTTGGTATCAGAAAAAACTTAATGAGATTCTCTGTAAAATGGGACAACACTGGAATTTCTACACTTCATGGTTGACTTTTAATAACAGCCAAAAATTGTACAGATAATTCTCGGACACCCTGTATATATGGGATGAATTTCACACTAAAACACGTGAAATGAATGAATGCTGCAAACCCACAAGGAAAAAGCGATTCCAAGGCCTTTCGTGTATTCAAAGCTACACTTCGTCAGGGAATCGTTTTTCTTTTTCCTTGTGGGTTTGCAGCATATATATATATATATATATATATATATATATATATATATATATATATATATATATATATATATATCGGGTGGTCCGAAAAAATGACGCATTTTTTAAAAATTAATATCTCAGTAACCCCCTTCCTTATCATGACAATTTTTATATGCAAGATACTTTCAAACTTTTTTTTGAATGCAAGAAACGGAATTCTGATATCTTTTATAGTTTTCTCGCAATTAACAAAAGTAACAACATGGGTCAAAAAACGAATATCATGAGAAAGGAAAAATTTAATCAGAAATTTAACTAATTAATTACAGTAAATGATCGATTGGACCACCACTCTGTTGACACACTAATCTAAGTCTTTTCTTCCACACAAAAATAATACTTCTTACTTCATTAATGCCAATTTCTTGCCAAGATTCAAGTATTTTACTTTTTAATTCTGATTCGGTGAATTTTTCTCGTCGACCTAGGTAAACCTTCTCTTTTAGTAACTCCCAAATTGAGTAGTCCATAGGATTACAATCTGGGCTTTGTGGTGGCCACTCATTTTTCGTTATTAATTTTGGTGTATTGCTAATCAGAAACGACTGTGTGGCGTAGCTTGTATGCGACGGTGCTCCATCTTGTTGAAATATGAAATCATTTTCTTGATACAGGCGACGACAATCCGGCAACAATTTTGTTCTTAAAAGTTCAATGTAATTTGCAGAATTCACCTTTGTCTTTTCAGTTTCAATAAAATGAACATCTGTCTGCCATTCCAAGAGACCCCTGCAGATATCATAACCTTTTTGGAGAATCTTGACGTTTCATGATACAATCTGTTTATTGAAATGTCACACTTTTTACCACGCCCGTAGACAACATCATTTTGACGGTTTCGCGGAATTTCTAGAGTGAAATCTTTTTCATCCGTGAAGACTATCTTTTTAATATCAACGACAGAGAAATTATCAAGTAACTTTCTGCACCTTGTTTTTCTTTTATCCTTAACAGTATCACTTTTTCTAGAAGATACTATTCTTTTGAAGGCTTTCAGTTTTTGTGCTTTAATTATTCGGTGTACAGAAGTCTTTCCAATATTCAAATGTTTAGCAATTGTTCTTTGTGACAAATGACTTCCTGGTTTATCTTCTTGAGAGCAGATTTTATCGTTGATGTAATCCACATTTTCTGGAACCGAAGCTGTTTTAGGTCTACCGCTTCCTGGTTTTCTGGCAGTACTTCCCGATTCGCGAATCTTCTTTAAGAGTCTTTCCACTGCACGCCTTTTCGTATAAAAAAACGGATATTATATTGCGATTTTTGTTTTTTTGACCCATGTTGTTACTTTTGTTAATTGCGAGAAAACTATAAAAGATATCAGAATTAATTTTTAAAAAATGCGTCATTTTTTTCGGACCACCCGATATATAGACATTAAAATTATCATATTTAATATAATTCTGGACTTTTGAAACACCCTGTATAGTTAAAAAAGAGTATGGAAGAATGTTAATGGACACAGTGTAAATAATTACAGATTCTTTTGTTGGAGGTAAACAAGATGGTTGTACAGAACTCAGGGTGTGTTGATTAAGCTTTTGCAGCGAGAGACATCGTCTGCGTCAAGATGATGTTGTGAACTTGTGACTCGTGGTTCCGATCCCACGTAAAGCTGTAGGCCCCCTCCGCCATATGACCTTAGATGCTGCGAAAAAGTTTAACAATCCCCATCATTATATTTGCAGTGAGAGAGTCAACTGAGAAATTAAATGATAAGGAGAAAAATATGTATGCTGCAGTTATGGATTTGGAGAAAGCGTATGATACAATGAATACAACTGCTTTGTGAAAAGTCCTTTGAATGTGGTGTCAGTGGTAAGTTGTTAATTGCTGTGAAAAGTTTTAATGTGGGTTGTAGTGCCCGCGTGAGAGTTAAGTGCGAGTTTTGACACTGGTTCATTATTAATTAATTGGGATTAAGGAGTATTTTACGTAAACCGTTCTGCATAGAGATGGGTACGGAGGACGTGAAGCTAGACGGAAGCCATTACTCTCTGAGACTAATAAGAGGAAATGAAATGAGTGGTCAATGCGGATGAAGAACGAGTCTGATCAGTTTTGGCATTCTTTCGTCTTCTCAGACGAATCAACATTCCAGTTGTTTATTTCAGGAGGACGGATCTGGGTATGGAGAACCCGTGGCTATAAGTTCAATCCCAAATTGACGCAACCCAATGTGAAATACGGTGGTTGTGCCGTCATGGCGTGGGCGGGCAATTTGTACTCTGATAAAACTGACCCTGCGTTCGAAGAGGGACGTCTTAATTCACGAGATGACATATCCATCTTAGATGAGAACTTCCTCTCTTTGTTTCGGAATGGAAACTTTACCTGGAGGACATCATGCTTCGAGAGGACGGTTCAATTCTCTTGCTTTTGAAGGGTGTTCATTTTATTCTGGCAGCTCGCTGTTTATATATATATATATATATATATATGAAAATTATTTCACGAAAGTGACACGTGAAAAATATTTATGATGAATAGAACCACGAAGGGAAAAAGAAACACAAAGTGGTGCTCAAGCGCTTTCGTGTTCCTGAGGATGTCATTAGACGAAAGCGCTTGAGCACCACTTTGTGTTTCTTTTTCCCTTCGTGGTTTTATTCATCATATATATATATATATATATATATAATGGAAATATTGTAATATTACAAATTCTTATTTAAAAATAGTAACTTGAATTTTATAAATTACGGCTTTTATTTAGTAAATATTTTCAAGATAAATTCAACTTAAGGTAAAAATGGAATTCCTAAAATTTATATACGTTTTTGTTTTTAAATAAAAATTTGTACAATTAAATGTATACAGTTTTGCACTGATATATATATATAATATATATATATATGTGTGTTGCAGAACCCGTTATATATATATATATATTAATTATTTAACCTTCTTCGCAACATCTAAGGTCATATGACGGAGGGGACCTACAACCTTACGTGGGATCCGAACCACGGATCGCTACATAATCTGGACGCGGAGTACTGTCTCCCATCCAACTACTCCCAAGACCCAATGTCTCTTAACTTCGCTGATCAACGGGAAGCGGTGTTACGACATTGGCTACGACGTAGCCCATATATATATATATATATATATATATATATATATATATATATATATAACGGGTGCTGCGCCATAAACATTTCCTATTTAAAACTCTTCCATTCCATTCGCATTTATTTCAGGGCGCTGAAATTTCTAAAATTAGTTGCACCCACTCGTATATCGTCGTTCCTGAAAAAAGACTCTTAAATGCTGATTTGGAACTTTAATAATCTTATTTCCGTTTGTGATAAAATCTCAATAAAATTTTTAATACAGTGACACGCGTTCATTATTATTATTACTTTTATAAATTAAAAAGTAGGACTGAATTAAAAACGAAAGACGACATTAAGAGAAGATATAATAGATTTTTGGTTAGAAAGTCCAAAAGAAATAGATTCCTGACAGCGCCTCAACTTGGCTCAACTGCTAAACGCAATTTAACACCTGAAAATAGCGTCTCGCTCGTGTCTCACGTTCAACTGACCAAACTTCATTTAGAGAGTAGGGAGGCTTTACTGCAAATATTGAAAAAGAGGATCCATTTATGAAAATGCAATATCTATGCGAGCCACCAAGCCAGCCCTAGAGGCGGGGCCACCAGCTTGACTTTCGTGTAGAGAACAACTTGCGGAACTGCAACGAGGTTAAAGAAGTTAGTTTTATAACGAAATGATGAATGAAACAATATTTTAACTCACGTTTATTTGATGAAATCTAATTTTTTTTCTTCGTTTTTCATAGTCATGAAATCCTAGAAAAGAGGACTGTTCGGTTTAATACCGGATGTCAGGCCACCCTATTAGAGAGGTAGAGTTGTATGGTCGCATAGCTGTTAGAAAATCTTATCTGAGGCAGCGAGCAAAAACGATTGAAATGGGCGAGAGAACACCAAAACTTTACGTTAGAAGACTGGACACGAGTACTCTAGACAGATGAGAGCAAATCTGAAATATCTGTCAGTAAGAGAAGACAGTATGCTAAAGAAGAAGAGCTAGCGAAAGGTTCAAAGAGAGCTGCATGGTGTCTACAGCCAAGCATGGAGGTGGAAATGTAAAGGTATGGGGCTGTTTCGCGAGATATGAGACTTGAGACCTAGTGAAAATTGAAGAAAACCTCAACAAAAAGAGGTACCATTGTAACTTACAGCACCATGCCATGCCACTCCTTCCGGTCATCGTTTGGTTGAGAGTAACTTCATCTTCCAGCAACATAATAACCCCAAACATAAAGCACTATGCTACGTTCTCTTTCTATGGGTGAAGTATTTTTGCGGGCGCTCGCCCTTGGCCTGTCCTTCCTGCATATAAAAAAATAAGATATTTGAACATAAAAAATGAAGATAAAAAATTATGAATAATGAACTGGTTTACTCAATACTCAGATCTAAACCCAAATAAGAATATGGAGGAAGAACTTGACAGAAAGCAAAATCGCGAGGTCGAATTAATTCCACTCAACTTTGGGACTATTTAAAGAAGATTGGAATAATGCCCAAAATATGCCAGAAAGGAGGCTATATAAAGTTGGATTTTTTTTTAATGAAAAAACGTTAGCGCGATGACAGTTATTCCAGTATTATAGAGCAAAAATGTAATGCAAATTCCATTCAAATGTAAATCCTAAACACACTCTTAATGTTTATTTCATTTACGAGAATAAACTTAACTAAATCCACCTTAATTTTATTTTTACCGTTATGACACCATAATTTTGACCTCCAGCATATATATATATATATATTTAAGTTTCATCTGAAGTAATGAACAAAGTTACAGGAGGTTCAGGTGTCCCTCGAGATTTACGACCCCAAGCGAAAACTGACCACAAACCGTTTAACAACCTGAAGGAACAGGCTTCCCACGACATCGTAAACCGAAAGGGCAATCCGATAACTACGACCAGTGGATCGCAAAGGACCAGAAATGGAAGTTTCAGATCAGGAAAATACTACTAAATAAATCACTTACTTGATAAAACTGACGGGGATTTTTCCAAGGGACCAGAGAATTAAAATAAGCACATTGATGCCAAACAGAGAGTCTTCAAAATAATCTTTCGCGGGTCTTTGCCTTGAGAACACCTTGTTCTTGGCCTCCGTCATAGTCTCTCGCCGTTCTACAACTGTTTCTTTAACTTTAGACTTTCTTCATCCGCAGTATCGTGCGCTTTTCATATTTTTCAGAGCAGGTAAGTTGTGAATTGTAGTTACATAATTTACATTTTGCGAGTTATTCAACTGTATTTTCCTGTGCCATTTGAACCTTGCAATATTATTTAGTTATTCACTGGAAAATTTTATCTGTTATTGTAATTAAAGTGAAAAACCCCGCAACATATCCTTTTCCTTGATTAATGGTACGAATATGGTGACTCCTATCAAGAAGTAAATAACATTTTCCATTATACCTGCAACGTTGTTCAAAAAGTAAATTTACAAGGTTAATTACTGGTGCATTATGCATAGTACAATAATGATGTTGGTAGTACAATATTTTGTTTAGGTATGTGTGGCAACACTGTAAAGTGAAAACATCCGGGGTCACCACAAACCAAAAAGTTCAAGACTGCACCATCAGCTGGTAAGTTGATGGCAACGATTTTTTGGGACCATCAAGGCGTTTTGCATGTTGAATTAATGCAAAACGGGGCAACAATAAATGCCACGTCTTATTGTGAAACTCTACAGCGACTCCGCACAGCTATCAGAAGAAAACGTCCCAGGTTGCTTACTGCAGGTGTGGTGTTCTTTCATGACACTACATGCCCTCACACTGCAAATCAAGTACGCCAACATTTGGAATCATTCCACTGGGAAGTCATGGATCATCCCCCCATAGTCCTGACTTTGCACCAAGCGACTTCCATTTGTTTCCAGCCCTAAAGGAACACCTCGGAGGTAAACAATTTCAAAACGATCCTGATGCGGAAGCGGCCGTACGAAACTGGTTAAAAAAAATAAGGACCCTACATTTTACTCGACCGGCATCGGAAAGCTTGTTCCACGCAAATGTTTGAATCTGTTGGGTGATTATGTACGAGGTGCGGTCAAAAAATAAGTTTACACGGCGTATAATTTTGTAAATAAAGGACCTACATTGATTATGTTTGTATCAGGTGAATTCGTTAATCATTGTTGGCAACACTGTACGTCGATTCGGCTGCCATCTATCGTACATTGGTTATATGAGTCAGTTGAACATGGCTGCTGGACTGGAACAGTGCCCTGCCCTATGGAGCAGTCCAGGACATTTACGTTTAATGGCTGCTCGTAAACGTTCCAGTGTTGAACAATATGCAGCTACATTGATTGTTATGCCTTTTTTGCATGAAGTCTGCGAGCAAAACTCCTTTGTGGTCCCAAAACACGGTAACCATCACTTTGCCAACGGACCTCACAATCTTGAACTTCTTTGGTCACGGGGACGCAGGGTGTTTCCATTCCATGCTGGCACGTTTTGTTTCCAGAGTACGGTGATGAACCCATGTCTCGTCTACTGTGACAACGCGCTCGAGAAATTCTTGACCACTGACAGACTCGGAATATCGTTGCAGAAATGACAGGGCACTGTTCCAGTCGAGCCGCCATGTTCAATTGACTCATATAACTAATGTAGGGTAGATGGCAACCGAATCGACGTGCAGTGTTACCAACAATGATTAACGAATTCACCTGATACAAACATAATCAATGTAGGTCCTTCAGTTACGAAATTATACGCCGTGTAAACTTATTTTCTGAAGGATGTGAGAAGGAAGTTCCAATCAGGTTCAAGTTCATCCACGATGTTACCACAAGTTTGCTCGAGATGAAGGCGTTCATCATCGTCAAGGGCTATAATGTCCTACTGGAAAGGTGTATGAACTTGAAGGAGAAGGTGCAGACAGAGTGCGAAGCTAAGTGTAAGATAGGATAGTAGACGATAATACTTGACTTCTTTAGTTTAGAAATCAAACCAAACGGCGTCCCTTTCAAACAAATTTGAACAAGATTTAAGTGACATTTAATGATGCAGACATGTATTGATGCAATACTTATTTGACTTAAATGAAAACAAAATGGCCGCCACATAACCTGCATAGAAAGACCACCTCTCTATAAAGGCCATAATGATCGTTTCCCTTGGGTGGCCTTCATACACAGGGTTTGATTGCATTTGGAAATATCATGAAATTTCACGTTTTGTTATCATCCAAGATCGTTTCTAAACTTTCGAACCCCACAAAACGTGTGTGTGTGTGTGTGTGTGTGTGTGTGCGTGTATTGCAAATGTGGAGAAATTGTAAACTTTAATATATAATCCTTATAAAATAAGAACGTGCTAATAACTGACTTTGCATTTTGGAGAAGCAAAATATATTATTGATGGTGATATAATGCGTTGGAAGATTAGATTGAGAGAGAGAGAGAGAGAGAGAGAGAGAGAGAGAGAGAGAGAGAATAATCGCTTCAGTCATGCATTCAATCCAATTCCGCTGAAGTCATTTCATTCAAAGACGAGAAGGGAATACTTTACGCGAGATAAAAATGCATAAAAACAGTTTATGAATTTAATAATATTGTTCTAATTTGGGGTTATTTAAACTCCTTCGTAACGGCAAAGGTCGTGTGACGAAGGGGATCTACAGCTTTATGTAGAATCCAAACTACGAGTCGTTACATCGTCTGAACTATAACTGTGCATTTTTGCATATGCAAAATTTATCTTCCACCTAGATTTGAACGAGGGGCCTCTTACTTGAAGACGCGAGCACTTACAATTAGGTCAAGACAGGATAAAAGTTAATAACAACCGAGAGACATTTCATCGTCCCACGGAAACACATAACGCTTTCACGTCAGGAGGAGTTTCTTTACATTGCTAACCCCTTTGCACTCGAGTCAACAGAAGTATTTAATTCAAATCCACCTGACAAACAGGAGAATACTATATACTAGGGGCACTCAATATATTTTGACCCACCCTTTTTCCTTAGCTAAATAATGGGCCATGGGGCTGAAATGTCTTTTGTGCCGTAAGTTTGAACTTTCTGCGCTTCACATAACCGCATTTTTCCAGTTTGAACCTCCCCCCCTTGTACAAAACCGCTTTTACACGCCCTTGTATAAAACCGATGGTTAACGCAGTTTCGAAAATGGCGTCTGACAGTGATGTGCGTCGCAAACAGAGAGCTGTCATCGAGTTCCTAACCGCAGAGAAGGAAACAGTTGGAAATATTCGCAAACGTTTACAAAACGTTTACGGAGATGCTGTTGGTCGAAGCACAGTTGGACGCTGGTCTAAACGTGTGAGATCATCGGAGAGAGGGGGAGCCAGCCTCGATGATGAACTACGCAGCGGTCGCCCGGCATCGGCTGTGACATCTCACACTGTACAACGTGCTAACAGCATCATTCGATCAAATCGGCGCGTCACATACAAGGAGCTATCACTGGAGCTAGGAATTAGTGAAGGAAGTGTGAATACGATGATTCAGCAACTGGGATACTCAAAAGCGTGTTCATGGTTTATTCGTCGTGAACTGACTAAAGATCACAAAGCCCAAAGAAAAGAAATTGCTTCTGAGTCGTTGGTTCGATACGAGACAGAAGGGGATGACTTCCTTTCACGAATTGTGACTGGGGATGAGACTTGGGTACACCACTTTGAACCTGAAACAAAACGACAATCCATAGAGTGGCATCACGCAGACTCCCCACGCAAGGAAAAGTTCAAAATGGCTCCCTCTGCAGGAAAGGGTATGGCCACCATCTTCTTGGACATGAAAGGGGTGATTCTGGTGGTTATGAAGAAAGGACAAACAATCAACTCAGAGGCATATATTGCTACCCTACAGAGACTCCAGAGACTTATAAAGCGAGTTCGACCGGAGAGAAAACTGGAAGACGTCCTTCTTTTGCACGATAACGCAAGACCACACAACAGTTTGCAAACAACAGAGGCCATCACAAAAGTGCGCTTGACTGTGTTATCCCACCCTCCATACAGCCCGGATCTGGCACCTTCAGACTTTCACTTGTTTGGGCCAATGAAGGATGCTATTCGTGTTGTTGAGGAGGTTAAGAGGTGGCTCCAGCGGAACCTAGCGGACTTTTACCAGCAAGGAATAAAGGCCCTTGTTTCAAGGTGGAGGAAAGCCGTAGAAAAGGATGGAGACTATGTGGAAAAATATAAACTTGTAAAAAAGGTATGTAACTACTTGTGTACAAAATTTCTGGAATTTACAAGGAAACTTGGAAAGAAAATAAAAAGGTGGGGCAAAATATATTGAGTGGCCCTCGTATATGGTAATGTAAGCGCATAACCTTTTAGTTTTGCACGTGTATATATATATATATATATATATATATATATATATATATATATATATACTGGTCAAAAAAAGAAACGCAATTTTTGAGATTTATTAATAAACATGAGGACTCAGTATATAGTAAATGATTCTTTAACATAACAAACAGTCAATAACGCGTATGGCCACCCCTAGCCACAATGCAGGCTTGGAGTCTGGCCCTCATCGACCTCAACAGTCTCTGCAGGAAAGCAACAGGGATGGCCCTCCACTCTTCAATAATTGCATTGGTCAGTTCCCTGATGTTCTGCGGCTGATGCTGACGTCTGCGAACTCGCCGTTCAAGTTCATCCCATGCGTGCTCTATCGGTGACATGTCTGGGCTGAAGGCTGGCCATGGTAAGGTCTGCACCTGTTGTCCCTGCAGGTACGCCTGCACTATCCTGGCTGCATGAGGTCTGGCATTGTCCTGTTGCAGGAGCACCAATTCTGGATGTTGCCTCATGAATGGAAGAACATGTGGGTGAAGAATCAGAATTGGACAGTCTGAAGCGAGACTCGTCAGAAAAGAGGACTTGGTTCCACATTCTTTGTGTCCAGTCACGGTGCTGATAGCAAGGTAGCCATTTCCTTGTTTTCAGAAAATAGATCTCCGTTAACATTTTTCAACGGCCCCAAGACACTTTTTTACCATTGTTGACGTATTGAAAGAATCGCTTGGGGTTTTCTTTACCGTCACGAGCCATGGATATTTCAAATTCGCGCTTGGACTTTTTTATTACACTTTTCGCTTCACGCCTTAGAGATATGTAGTTTTTTCGTAACCACAAATTGTCTTTATCGCACTTATGTAGCCTATAAGCCCTATCTCTATTCTTTATAATGTCTCCTACTCTAGAAGTAAACCACAAGGGCTTGTTGTTTATGATACTTTCGCACGCTTAATTTTGTACGGTACACATTCCTCATTTATAGTCCTAAATACTGTTTCAAACGATTCCCACATTAGTTTTGTGTTGGAGATCCCCATTACGTTTTCCCAATTGACGTGTGACAATTTATTTCGAAATTTACAAAAGTCTGCGTGCTGGAAGTTAGAAATTTTAGTCGAGTTAGTTGGTTTCGAGTGACTTACTGAGAGGACAAACCCTACCATATTGTGATCGCTATTGCTTAACGGTTCTATTACTTGAAGATCAGTGATTAGCCTATCATCCGTAGTTATTACTAGATCTAAAATACTGTCCAACCTCGTAGGTTCCCCAACCTTTTGAATAAGAAAGCTATCCTCGAGAAAATTAACTAAACGATTACCTTCCGCGTCTCCCTGCTTTGTATCGTAATTCACGTTGCCGCAATTAAAGTCACCCATAAATAAGGCCTGCTCACTACCTATTATTCTCTTTAGTTCACGATATAACGCTTCGACCGTATCAGCTGTTTGATTAGGGGGCCTATATATAACGGCAACAAGTTTGAAATCGTTCAATTTAAGTTCTGCTATAGTCAAATCTATCGGTTCTGGAATTGTGTGCTTTACTTCTATAACGTTCGCAATATTATCTTTGATATACAACATAACACCGCCTCCTCGCCTACCTATTCTGTTTTTAACGAAAAGTATATATATATATATATATATATATATATATATATATATATATATATATATATATATATATTTTTTTTTTTTTTTTAAGTTCAGGAAGAACCGATTCGCCTCTATTTAAAAGGGCATATCTCAGCGGAAAAACAAAGAAAAAGGGAGAGGAAAGACAGAGGAAAAAGAAAGGGTGGAGGGGACAGTCGAAGTGGAAAAAGACCAAGGATGACAAGGACTGCAGGGTCGAGCCCCATCATCCTTGGGTGCTAGGGCCGGGAGGGCCGGGAGGGCTACACAAAATCAGGTAGCGATAAATAAAGCAAAAAGAGTCGCCGGACAGGTACTAAGAACGTTCAAGAGAAGGGCCAGGACAGTAATGATTCCCCTGCTAAAAACACTGATTATACCAAAACTTGAATATTGCTCAGTTTTGACGTCCCCATATAAAAAGGAAGAAACTAATAAACTAAAAGAAACGCAAAGGCATTTCACAGCCAAGATTGATGGCTGCAAAGATCAACTACTGGGAAAGACTACGTAAACTAAATCTGTACTCCCTGGAAAGAAGAAGAGAGAGGTACACCATAATCTACATATGGAAAATGATCGAAAAACTGGTACCAAACCTACAACTAAACCCAATTACCATTCAAACAACACTGGAAAATAGGAAATGCAGAATGTGTAGTGTTCCCAAATTAAAGGCCAGACAAGGGACCTCCTCAACTCTGAAGGAAAATAGCTTGGTTGTCAGGGGGCCAAGACTTTTCAACCAGCTTCCAAAGGACCTCAGAAACGTAACGGGGGTCAAAGTTGAAGTTTTCAAGAGAAGACTGGATGCCTGGCTCAGAACGGTACCAGATGAGTTGGGCGTGCCTGGCTATGTACGGTGGAGAGCGCAAGAAAGCAACTCGCTCCTTCACCAAGCCAGACCTAGAGGCGGGGCACCAGCTTGACCTCCGTGTGAAGAGAGACCAACGCACGAAACAACATAAGGTTCATAAGGTAAGGTGTATATATATATATATATATATATATATATATACACCTCGTTAAGCTCGTTGCTGTTCCGTGCGTTGGTCTCTCTTCACACGAAGGTCAAGCTGGTGGCCCCGCCTCTAGGTCTGGCTTGGTGGAGGAACGAGTTGCTTTCTTGAGCTCTCCACTGTACATAGCCAGGTACACCCGGCTCATCTGGTACCGTCCTGAGCCAGGCATCTAGCCTTCTCTTGAAGACTTCAACTTTGACCCCTGTAACGTTTCTGAGGTCCTTTGGAAGCTGGTTAAAAAGTCTTGGCTCCCTGACAACCAAGCTATTTTCCTTCAGTGTTGAGGAGGTCCCTTGTCGGGCCTTTAATTTGGGACCACTACACATCCTGCCTTTCCTATTTTCCAATGTTGTTTGAATGGTAATTGGGTTTAGTTTGAGGTTTGGTACCAGGTTTTCGATCATTTTTCATATGTACATTATGGTGTACCTCTCTCTTCTTTCCAGGGAGTACAGATTTAGTTTACATAGTCTTTCCCAGTAGTTGAGTTCTTTGCAGCCATCAGTCTTTGCTGTGAAATATCTGAGTTTCTTCTAGTTTATTAGTTTCTTCCTTTTTATATGGGGACGTCAAAACTGAGCAGTATTCAAGTTTTGATATAATCAGTGTTTTTAGCAGGGGAATCATTACTGTCCTGGCCCTTCTTTTGAACGTTCTTAGCACCTGTCCCTCGACTCTTTTTGCTTTATTTATCGCTATCTGATTTTGTGTTTCGAATTTGGCATCATCGGTCATTATTACCCCCAGATCGATCGCTTTCGTGCTTCTCTGAATTTCCTGTCTATCTGGAACATAATATGCAGTCTGTTTAAGTTCCTCGTTTCTACCATATCCCAAGAGCTGAAATTTCTCGGTGTTAAATGTCATGTTGTCTTCTGACCATTTGTATTTTGTTCGTGTCCCTCTGCAAGGCCTCCACTTCATTTACATCGCTGATTTTTCTCATAATATATATATATAAATTGCTATACTTCATTCGGAGTTCCATTTTCTGTCCAAAAGAATTAAATAACAAGAATTTATCGTATTCAGGAATTCAGTCAAAATATTTGACCTCGATTCAACATTTAGTTTATCCACGTTAAAATAACTGAAATAATTTAAAAATAAATGCTGTAAATAAGCAAAACTATATATTATATTATTCCAAAAGTTTAATAAAACGTTTTCTAAAAAAAAAAAAAGTAAATCTTCATTTCCAAATAGTGTTTTAAAAATCGTTTTTGGTTTTAATTTCATTGAATTAATTTCGTTTTTAAAATTCAGATTAATTCCGGGTCTTGTTTCTGTTTTCCTGCGAAGAATTTTGTTTCCTTTTTTTTTCCTTTTTAATATGAATTTCTGTTTCCAGTTGGATTAATTTTAAACTTTGCTTTCTATATCTGTTGCTTCGTTCCAGGTTTATTTCAGTGTTCCAATATCTGGATGAGGCTTGATTTCAGTTGCCAAGTTCACTCATTGTATATTTTGAATTCGTTTCAGCTGGAAGACCTTCCTTGTTTCCAGGGTCCTGTTTCCAGTATTTGTATAGTTACCGAGTTCCAGGGTCGCATGGTGACAGTCACCCGAAGAAGGAGGAGAGAGAGAGAGAGAGAGAGAGAGAGAGAGAGACGAAATCAAGGAAAATGTTATAGAGCTTTGTACTCAAATCTGATCACTCTTTCATATGCAGTCACAAAGTAACGAACATTTATCATTCATGCATCAAAAAGCGCGCGCGCGCGCACACACACACACACACACACACACACACATATATATATATATAACTCATGAATTATGTTTGAATGGATATTAATCTTTGCAAGGATATTTAAGGATATGCAGTATATTAACAGGGAGCCGTTTTGCGGGATTACGACATTTGATCGACTTGGCATTCTACCGAGAAGTATATTGTGGGTTAGATTAAGTTAGGTTAGGTTAGGTTGGGTTAAGCTGTGGTAGGTTAGGTTAAGTTACGCTAGGTTAGGTTAAGCTATGCTATGTTAGTTTAATTTACGCTAGGTTAGGTTAGCTTTTTAGAATGTTGATGTTATATAGTTTTATCGCCCCGATGGGTAAAGATCCCATTTTTATGCAAGTTTCAGACACGCATTTCGTTAGTGTTGTAAATATATTTTGTGCCTTTGAAAACGTGAATCAATTCTTTGAAATTTGTTCAGACTGTTTCTTATTTTTCTTTTTCAGAATTAAAAAAAAAAAGTTCAATAAGTAGATTTTTTTTAAGTATTTTTGTTAATGAAGCAACTGTCTTCAGGCAAAAATTGAGTAACGTGAAACCCCGATAATGGTAAAGGCGTTTTGCTCTCCGATCGTACTACATTTCGGGCACTATCTTCTCTCACTCAATTAGATCCTTCAGAGATGAAGATAAGATTAACAGATTCCTTAAGGAACTGAAGGATTCGAACCTAACTGTTTACTCGCATTGTTTCTCGCTCCTGTCATAGTGTTTTAGACGACGTACAAGGACTTATAAGCCTAATGCTTCCCTGCGACCTATCTGCCGCATTACCGTAATACTCCGTTCTTTCTTTATCGGAATTGTTAGTCCTTTGTTTCATTGTTATATTTAATCCGTGATGAGATGACGATATTACGAGGTTTTCGAATTTTCATAAGTGTTCATGATCAACTAGAACACTCAGATTTGTTTTAATAAATTTTCTAAATTAACGAATCAAATAACCATTTTTCTCCACTATTTATTCGAGTTCTTTGTTAACGTTTTGGAATTTCTTAATCATTTTGTAAATTTAAATTAGATTTAAGAATTTTCAGATGTTAATTATTTTCTTATTTTTTAACAATGAATTGCTCGATTTTGGCGAATATTTTTACGCGTCCTTTACTAAAAAAATCTGATTGTAGACAATTATCTCCATGACTGGAGCCGTACTCATTACATCGATATTTTGAGAACCAAAAATCGAAATCAAATGCGCGTTGAGATAATTTGATTTACCTACCTACCCAGACTAGAGTACCTTTCGATAACTTTACCTAACCTACAAAATCATTTTGGTTTCCCTAAAGAAGTAATAGGTGGTGGTGATAGGAAAGGTCTTTTTAAATAAAAATTTATGCTCTTTAAGAGTTTTTAAATTCAAAATTTTCACCTTCGTAACATAAATTTTTATTTCTATTTTCTATATTTTGATGTGAAGTAGGAAAAAATTAAAATGCAAATTGCGTTAAATGTTTGCTGCCGAAATTTTACTCTGAAATCGAATTTAAACCCGTATTGAATAGTAATTTAAAGCTTGGTTTTTCTCCTTTAAATTTAAAGACTGTATTGTTATCGGCACGCGATCGTCAGTTGTTTAATTGCATTATCCGCGCGTTGTAAGAGCGCGTCTTATGGGAGATCAACAACAGATCGATGAATTACAACCAAATAATCCATTTCCATGGCTAACCTCGACGCCTCTGATTAGTGTGGTTGTTATCCGCCTTTCCTAAACCAGATGTGGATGGAAACAGCGCCGTATATTTCCAGAAAAAAGTTAACCTAGAAATATAATATTCCTAAAAAGCTTCAAAAATTAATAATTGGTAATAATGTTTTTCTTTAAATATTTTATTTTTTTGGTGACAATAATGAAATTTCAAAATACAAAACCCATCCATTACTGATTACTATTTTATTAAACTTTTTATAAAGTTTATTTTTCTAGGCGAATTTTTTTCCGAAACTACATTAAAATAATGCAGTAACACAACAAAATGTGTTTGATAATGAATTTTAAATGTTTTGGCATTTTTTACACTTTTAATGACACTGCAGTTATAATTTTATTGCCTGTCTAAATTATGTTCAGTAAAAACTGTAAAAATTGTCTCCATTTAAAATTCATTATAAAACGATTCGTGACAGCCTTACGGCAATATCTGAATGTACGCCGTAGCCAGCACCATTCTGGCAGCATCTACATTTATCACATCAGAATTAGCGAAAAGTGGACTATCTACCTATATATTAACTAACTCGTGTGTTCAACCAAAAGAACACTTATATAAATCCAATCGTGTCTTTAGTTAAAAATTGAAAATAAACTCGAGCCTAAATATACTATGAATGGAGTACTTTTAGTATAGTTAAAAAGGTACAGTATATTGAAAAAGTTCGTGTACAAGTGGCAACGCTGTATTAACTTATGAATGAAATAGTACGCTACAACCATTAACTAGATCTTTTCGTCATCATAAAACGCCATAAATTTTCATGACGTAATATCATACATTTTTCTATATGACAGGTTTAATTGTGAACGTTTTTGCCACTTCATATGGATATATTAACGTTGAAATTAAAAACATCAAAGGTAGTTACTGTGTCATTACTTACGAATATTCCATAATTACCTAATTTTTTATTTTTCCCATATAATAATAGAAAGTCGATCTCAGCCTATGTCTTTATAGAGGATTTACATTTAATTTCCAATATTGTGAATAGTTTTTTATTTTCAGTACTGAGTTTCTTAATAATAATTCTAGATAAGAATTTGCAGTATGCTAAGAATACTGTCTTCATTTTTGCTTCTGCTGACGCGTTTCGTTCATATACTTTGAACATCTTCAGAGCTTTATACATAATTTTAAAGTAAAATGGGTTATATATATATTTTTTTTTATTGTAAATTTGATACAATTTCAAATTAATTTAAGAATATTCGAAAGTTCATTAAATTTTATATTAATTCTCGGTTTTTTCATTTTAATGTAAAAGGCTTCGGCAATTTTTAGTTTTTGTACGTTATGTGATGAGTAGAAGATTTGAAAGTTTTGCGAGATATCTTTTAAATTTAATATTTTATGATCTATTCTCTAATGTTCGTTAATTTTACTTGGACGATATTTATGTTGGTACGCTCTCTCTTTAATGTGGTTTGTGGTGTAACCAATGTAAGTCGACGTACAGTCAACTACAGGACACGTAAATTGATTGGTACACCACACGATGTTGCTCATCAGGGTTTTTGTTACGTGTCGAAAAATGGCTCGATAACTTTTTGTTTTTATAGTATATGTTAACATTGATAGTTTTTTCTTTATTCATTGGTTTTATGTGCCTCTTTAATATATTGTTTAGACATTTTTCTTCATGTTTTAGTCTTGTTGGGTTTCTTGTTTCGAAGTAAAATTTTATACCCGTATTTTTATTTTTATTTTCATCATCTTCCTTATTTTTGTATATAAATTTGTTAGAGTTCGGTTTACGATATTATCGATTAAAAATAGCGGAAAATCACTGTTTATTAGATTTTGCTTTATTCTCTCAATTTCTTGATTAAATAGTTGCCAACTTGAGCATATATTGAAAGCTCTGCGCACGAGTGTTTTAATTATTGATAGTTTATATTTTTCTGGTGAGTATGAATTATAATTTAAATACGTTCCTTTGTCTGTTGGTTTAACACGTACACCAGTCGTTAAACATCCATTTTGACCAATGATTAAATACAATGGACCTTTTCCAGTTTGTGTACCGTTTTTCATATAATTTATTTTTGAGAATATTTTTGTTAAAACTAACGAAAATATCACGACTTAACCTAACCAATTATCAAGAGCGTACAGTTGATCTATTAGTAAATAGTAAATACTATTCCAGAAAAAAACAATGTTATAATTAATAATAGATCAACTGTACGCCCTTGATAATTGGTTAGGTTAAGTCGTGATATTTTCGTTAGTTTTAACAAAAATATTCTCAAAAATAAATTATATGAAAAACGGTACACAAACTGGAAAAGGTCCAATACATTGAACATAAGGTAAAATAAATGTGATTAATGATGATGAACTTAAAACGAAATTAAAAACCTTTTCAATCTCATTTATTGAAAATAATAATCATGGAAAATTAACCAAAAATGAATATGACGCGATATCATCTCTTAGAAACAATGATGAAATCATAATAAAAAAATCCGATAAAGGTAATAGTAATGTTATATTGAACAAGAATGAATATAATAATAAATTAAGAGATATTGTCAGCAATAATAGTAAATTTTCGAAATGTGATATTAACACAACACTTAAAACAAATTATGAAATAAATAAAATTGCTAATTCAATAAATGACGTAAACATCTCCAAATTACTAAAACGATCAGGAAGTTATAATGATGGTCATCTTTATGGACTACCTAAGATTCATAAAAACTCTGCTAATCCACCATTACGCCCCGTCATCTCAATGAGCGGAACTGTCACACATGATATCGCTCAGTTTTTAAATAAGATAATAAGACCGTATCTTAACAAAAATTTTATTGTAAATTCTACAACCGAAACACTAGCAAAATTATCTAACTTAAAAATAGCCAACGCTGAACAACTTGTTTCTCTTGACGTGGAATCACTTTTTACAAATGTACCAGTCATGGAAACCATAGAAATAATTTTGGACAAAGTTTACAATAATCAAAATTTAATTGCACCAACCTTAAAAAAAGAAGATATGAAACAATTACTTATTTTGTGTTGTACAAAAACTCCGTTTAGATTCTGTGATGAAACCTACATACAGATAGATGGTGTTGCTATGGGCACACCATTAGGACCTACCTTCGCAGACTTTTATATGTCAAACTTAGAAAATAAAATAATGAAAGAAAATAATTTCTACAACCCAAAACTGTATATGAGATATGTCGACGATACCTTGATACTATTTAAAAACAATAACCACATTCCTTTATTTATTCGAAGACTTCATGAACTAAGTAAATTAAAATTCACATTTGAACCTTCCTTGAGTAAAACACTCTCTTTTCTCGACATTAATATATTCATTGGTCAAAATGGATGTTTAACGACTGGTGTACGTGTTAAACCAACGGACAAAGGAACGTATTTAAATTATAATTCATACTCACCAGAAAAATATAAACTATCAATAATTAAAACACTCGTGCGCAGAGCTTTCAATATATGCTCAAGTTGGCAACTATTTAATCAAGAAATTGAGAGAATAAAGCAAAATCTAATAAACAGTGATTTTCCGCTATTTTTAATCAATAATATCATAAACCGAACTCTAGCAAATTTATATAACAAAAATAAGGAAGATGATGAAAATAAAAATAAAAATACGGGTATAAAATTTTACTTCGAAACAAGAAACCCAACAAGACTAAAACATGAAGAAAAATGTCTAAACAATATATTAAAGAGGCACATAAAACCAATGGATAAAGGAAAAACTATCAGTGTTAACATATACTATAAAAACAAAAAGTTATCGAGCCATTTTTCGACACGTAACAAAAACCCTGATAAGCAACATCGTGTGGTGTACCAATTTACGTGTCCTGTAGTTGACTGTACGTCGACTTACATTGGTTACACCACAAACCACATTAAAGAGAGAGCGTACCAACATAAATATCGTCCAAGTAAAATTAACGAACATTACAGAATAGATCATAAAATATTAAATTTAAAAGATATCTCACAAAACTTTCAAATCTTCTACTCATCACACAACGTACAAAAACTAAAAATTGCCGAAGCCTTTTACATTAAAATGAAAAACCGAAAATTAATATAAAATTTAATGAACTTTCGAATATTCTTAAATTAATTTGAAATTGTATCAAATTTACAATAAAAAAATATATATATAACCCATTTTACTTTAAAATTATGTATAAAGCTCTGAAGATGTTCAAAGTATATGAACAAAACGCGTGAGCAGAAGCAAAAATGAAGACAGTATTCGTAGCATACTGCAAATTCTTATCTAGAATTATTATTAAGAAACTCAGTACTGAAAATGAAAAACTATTCAGAATATTGGAAATTAAATGTAAATCCTTTATAAATAATAACAATAATAATAATAATAATAATATTTAAATTGACGCATCTTTATACGAACTCTTTAACCCTCTCGTAGTTTTCACACGCGCTTCCATATGAAGACCTCTCAGGAAGAACTGGCTAAACGACAAAAGTAAAACACGCCAGAAAACGCAGTTAAAATTGCACCAATTTGAAAGTGGAATAACTTTTGAACTTTTTAAAATATTTCAACGAAACATCTTCAAAAATTTGAAACTTATGGCACTTTAACTAGCACTTTAACTGGCACTTTCACTTTAAATGCGTTTTCTGGTGTTTTTTACTTTTGTCACTTAGCCAGTTCTTCCTAGGAGGGCTTCATATTACCTCTTGTAAATTTAGTCCCCGCAATAATTAAATAATTTTCTCGTTATTTTTATTTTTAATATTGGACATTAAAACTTCTACTTTCAGTCAACCCAATTATTTATTCATTGTACACCGCTCTAAAATACAAAATCCTTGAAGAAGTTCAAATATTTCTGTGCAGGAAGGGAAATCTTTGACACATGATTGTCTCTTTGAATGGGTGATGAAGGGTAATTCCTCTGGCGTCGCAACATCAAGGTCATAATCGCAGAATACAATCAAAAAAGTAAAAATAAAAAAAAAGGTACTTACGTATTAACGGGGGGCCACCACATATATAAAGGGTGTCAGGAAATGATTGCCCCCCCCCTGTACAGAAGAAACTGAAAGGAATAGAAAAAAAACAGACAAAACCACGCGAAAGAGCGTTTAATTTTGAATAAAAACACTTGTTTTAATATCGGGTGTTGCCCCCATTTGCAGCTCTGACGGCCATTAAACGACGGGGGTATGATCCCAGAAGTGTCTCAAAGAGATCGGTATCATGACTCATTTCTTCAAGGACTTCGTTGATCTTTGCAGTCATAATTTCTGTTGAATACCGATTCTGAATGGGTTGTTCCAGCATTAAGGACTCCACCCGATCCTTCATGATGGATCCGACATGGTCACAGACATTAAGATCGGGAGAATTGCCAGGCCATTCATTATTTCCGAAAAAATCAATGTTATTGTCCTTAAGCAGTTGTTGAGTCGCAAGTGCTTTCATACAGGGGGCTTTGTCGTGAAGAAAGGTTGCCTGTTCAACATCCAAAACACACTCGGGGTCTTTCAAAAACGGAATTACATGTTGGGCTAAAATTACATTTCGAAAATAAGGCCCATCCCAACTGGTTCCTCTTGGTTTGATAACCCAGATGAGTTTCCGAATAGAGAACATAATGAAAACACCCACACATGCTGGATTTTTTACTATTTCTCGATACTTCTGGTCGTCTGGGACTTCATCAGGAGTTGTTGCCCAAACCCGATCATTCTGAAAATTTGGTTTTCTGGAGACATAAATGAAGAATTCATCGCTGACAACCAAGTGAAGGAAATCGTCTTCCGTCCATTCCTCAAGATAATCACAAAACCATAGCCGATCTTCAATATTAAGATCACTCTTCCGTGGCTTAGCTATTTCATGCCAAGCACTCAAGCCTTGGCGAACTCGAAATTGATGCACAAGTTGCCGATTGACTATCTTACCACGACGGATAAGTATCTCTTTCGCTACCTCAGAGCAGCTCTTCTTTCGGCGCCGTGGTGCAGCAAGCACAATGTCTTTCGATTCTTGAGATAATTTCTCCGGTCTTCCTCCTCGAAATTCTGTTTCACAATCTTCAGGATTCTTATTCCAATTCCTTTTGACAAAGTCTTCTGATCTTTTTAATCTCTCAGCCACCCAGTGTCGAGTTATGAAAGTTGCACCAGCTTCCTTTGCTTCACGAAATGTGACAGCTCGAATGCGGTCAAGAACTCGCTTTTTCTCTGAATCGTTCAAAATAGATGATGCCATGGTTTCTGTGGGAAAAAAAATGGTAAGAATTAAAATCACAGGAATAAAATATAATGGTTTTTATTCAGATTTTAACGCTCTTTCAAGTGGTCTCGCCCGTTTTTATCTATCTCTTCTAGTTTTTGCTCTACAGTGGGGGGGCAATCATTTCCTGACACCTATATATATATATATATAATATATATATATATATATATATATATATATATATATAATATATATATATATATACTGATGATTGGTTAGGTTAAGTTGTAATATTTTCGTTAGTTTAAAATTTCTAATACATCATATTTTTTAAATAGCAATATTTTTTTTAAATATTTACAATGATTTATATTTCAAATATTTACAATGATTAATACATGTTACACATTAGAAACAACATTTGTTTCTGGAGGCCAAAAATTTTTAATAGCATTAAGAATGGAATTGAATGGATCGTGATCATGTACCAACTGTCGCCACATAAATTCAGCAAAATATGACTCTAGGTGATGGCGTGCAGTGCCTCGATGCTTTTTAGTTCTCCACTTAGCTGATCCCCAGAGCCTTTCGATCTCTCGTGTGTGAGTACCAGTTTTCGGGGTGACGAATTTGTACTTGTGGTTAACTTTAAAGTATTGAAATCCTGATTCTGCTAGATGTTCCGATGTCTGAGTAAATTATCGAAAATATTACAACTTAACCTAACCAATCATCAATATGTGGTGGCCCCCCGTTAATACGTAAGTACCAAAAAAAATTAATAACTAAAAACCTATCGGATGAATTCCTCCCCAACTGAGGACACTATCGCGAGGTCTCTAAAAAGTGACCAATCAGCCTTGTCCAAACGCCAACAAGGGACATGAGGACAACGTTGACTCCTAACCGAACAGAGAGAAATGGAAAAGTGGTTGCTGCCATTATCATCGGCCACCACCCAGTAAAATTCAATAAGAATTAGGGGAGCAGAAAGACAGGTCGCTAGTTGTGAAACAATCAGTCTGTACACGAAAGTGGGTCGGTTCATTGGTGTTAAAGATTCCCAAGTTCGAATCTTTTATAAGCGACGCCAGCAAGATCCCATCGTGTTAGCCAAGGAATCGCCCTAGAAGGGATGACTCCCTTTAAGGTCGCCGGGTTGAAGAAATTGGCAAGGAAGTTGATGAATTAAGAACTTCGAATCATTTCGAGAAACTGTATCATTGGGAAAGAAGGTACAAAACATATTATATAACTCCTCTTCAGGCAGAGCTGAACAGCCACCACCTACAGAAGAGAACGGAGAGGGAAGTGGATGAAAAGGAAATCAAGGAGGGTATAAGGAAAACACCCACCATGATGACCAGAGGGGAACGAGGAAAAAAGAATGCCACGAGTCCCCTGGGAGGGAAAAGAGTGGCTTCGCTCACCATCATCACGGACAAACTAGTGAAACTTCAGATAAAAGAACCTGAAACTTCTCCCACTTTACTGTCACTCCACGCCAGTTCCATTGTGGGATTGCTGTTATACCCTACTTGGGACAACTGTCAAGGCCTTCCTTGATGAAAGTAGTATAGCCGAAAAAGGGGAGAGTGCAAGAATGTTGCAGGTTATTATGTAATGTTGCAAAGGGGGGTGGGGTTGTTGCAAAGGGGGTGGGGTTTGCAAAAAAAAATAAAAAAATAAAAAAAAGGAAAAAAAATAAAAAAGAAAGAAAAAAAGAGTACTGGCCTTTGTTGCCAACCTAGGTTGCAAGGGGCATGCAACTTGGGGGCCTCCCCCAAGCTATTCCCCCCAAAGGGCCAGAGAGAAAGGAGGAGAGAAAGGAGGAGAGGTGTTCACCTGGCAGGAGCCAAGTGCACACTAAGACTTCAGCCGAGTAGGCGTTGTTTTATAGGCTCCTAATCAGCCAGAATCAGCCAGTTGGCTGAGCCAAGGTGAGAGAGACGCCTGAAGGAGAGAGAGAGACAGCTGAAGGAGAGAGAGACCTGAAGAAGAGAGAGACGCCTGTAGGAGGGAGGTACACATGCAGGAGGTACACACACATACGCACACATGCAGGAGGTACACACACACCTACGCACACATGCAGGAGGTACACATGCAGTAGGTACACATGCAGGAGAGAGAGAGATACCTGAAGGAGGGAGATACCTGAAGGAGAGAGAGAGAGAGTAGTTGCCATTGATAGCAAGGCATTATTTTCGTTTTCCTAACCTAAGAGGCCACTAAGGGGTTTACCAAAGGGCCAGAAAGAGAAGGACCAGAGGTCCTTGCTCGGCTGGAGCCGAGCTGGGAATGAGTCTTTCACCAACTTCGCGGTCTTTTATAAGCCTCTATTCTGGCTGAGTTGCCAGATAGCGCAATGTGTTCAGTTGCCAGATAGCGCCATGTGTTCCATTAATCATCCATTGTGTAACACATATATGACGGCAGTTATTCCAATTAAATTCTGTTTATTAAATAAATACACAATCAATCTTTATTAATTGCATACCTTTCCAGTTTTTCTTTTGCAATGATCGGATTGCTCTTGTTAGATATATTATTATGCTATATATATATATATATACAGACTTTTCTTATGTTAGGTAAATATATATATATATATATATATACAGGGTGGGCCGTAAGTTTCCATACATAGGAAAAATAAACATTTTGTTATGGACAACCATTTTTATTTATATAATATGCTCTACATGGTTGCCATTGTTTTGAAAACACATTTCAATACGTGTTCCCCACTGTTGATGAACACGCATTAGCACAGTTGACGTTATGCTTGTAATGGCGTTGGTGATACGTTCCTTTAGATGATTTATGTCTCGTATCTTTTCCTGATACACCATGGCCTTCAAGTGCCCCCAAAGATAGAAATCAAGGGGGGTGAGATCTGGGGATCTGGGAGGCCACTCCACAGGACCACGCCGACCAATCCAAGCATCCGGAAACTGCTGCTGATCCAAATACCGACGCACGTGAAGACCATAATGAGGTGGAGCTCCATCTTGCTGGAAGTAAACTGGGAAGTTACCTTCCTCGTTTAGCAGGGATGGGAAAATCTCTTCTTGCAACATGTTAAGATACCTTTCGGCATTAAGATTTCCACTGACAAAAATTGGTCCAATAATTCTGTCACCCCATATCCCGGCCCACACCATCACTTTACCGGCACCTTGCATCTTCGTCGGACTCAGCCAGTTAGGGTTAGCATTACTCCAGTAACGTATGTTTTGCCGATTAACCTCTCCATTGACGTAAAAATTTGCTTCATCAGTAAACAAGATCTTAGTTGAAAAGTTTGCATCCTCGTTCACTTTGGTTAATGCCCATTCACAGAATTCCATCCGTCTATCCGGGTCGTCTTCACTCAAATGCTGTGCCATATGCAATTTGTATGGATGCCATTTGTTTGCTTTCAAAATGCGCCTGATACTCGATCTGCTGACACCACTTTCTGCAGACAACCGTCGTGTACTTTTTCTGGGACTCCGTGTAAGCGCTGTAAGTATCGTAGCTGTTGTGTCTTCATCGGTGGCTGTACGTCTTGGACCACTTCGCGGTTGATCTGCAACATTTCCAGTTTTCTGAAACTTGTTAATAAGTTTTGCCACAGTGTCGTGTGTGATGTTCGTTCCATGTTGTCTGTTAAAGTTCATTGCAACCATGCGACTGCTTCCCGACCCAGCCATCAGTATGATTTCAATTCGTTGCTCTTTCGTCAAACGCATATTCTTAGGGTATCTGAAACATAAAAACAAACGTTTAATTTTTCCTATGTATGGAAACTTACGGCCCACCCTGTATATATATATATATATATATATATATATATATATTATTTATTTTATAACATTTAATTTTAGTTTAGAAGCAAATTTAACATTAACTTCATTGAACTTAAAGAAACAAATAACATAGTTTACCTTCGAAAACGTCATAATAGAAAATAATTAATTTTACGGCTAACTAGTTTATTTCGTTTACTATAATTATACAGTCTTTTAAACAGCTTATGATATATATATATATATAATATATATATATATATATATAATATAGTGTAGATGAAGCCAATTAAATTCTACTTATTAATAAATAACTTTTTACACACAAACTACATCTTAACTGCAAACACCTTGCACATCAATTCTTATTATCATTATTATTATTATTATTATTATTATTTCTACAATGAAACGGGGTCGGGTCGAAGAACACCTGATGGGTGAGAGATCTTCCCCCAATATATATATATATATATATATATATATATATATAAAATAAACGAGTAACAACTCATGCACACACACACACACACACGATGAAAGGCAGAAGCTAAATCAGTTCGAATCGTGTCCCTAGAGACCTTTTTCGGGTCGAGGGATTATCCTTCTACAAGCTATTCGAGCAGAAAGCACCACTGACTTCAGATATTAATATTGTCATTGTTATTACTTCTACAATGCAAATATTTACGCGTAATTTGTATGGTGTCATATAGAAATATAATGATATATATATATATATATACTGTAGATGAATCCAATTAAATTCTACTTATGGCAGAGTTTGTTTCTAGTGAGAAAGGAAAGCCAATGTTCTTAGTGAATGGGTTTTATATGTAAGAGATCAGCAAAGCCCAGCTGTTCATCATTCCACATAATAAAATAAAGTGGTTGGCAGATAAACGGATATCCTACGTGTCCTAGTGGTTAAGACGCTGGGCTGTTGATGGTTCGGAGTTAAACTGTAGGTCTAAGGTGGTCATTCCACATAATAAAAGAAAGTGGTTGGCAGATAAATGGGTACCCAACGTGTCCTAGTGGTTAAGACGCTTGGTTGTTGATGGTTCGGAGTTAAACTGTAGGTCTAAGGTGGTCATTCCACATAATAAAAGAAAGTGGTTGGCAGATAAATGGGTACCCAACGTGTCCTAGTGGTTAAGACGCTTGGTTGTTGATGGTTCGGAGATAAACTGTAGGTCTAAGGTGGTCATTCCATATAATAAAAGAAAGTGGTTGGCAGATAAATGGGTACCCTACGTGTCCTAGTGGTTAAGACGCTGGGCTGTTGATGGTTCCACGTTAAACTGTAGGTCTAAGGTGGTCATTACACATAATAAAAGAAAGTGGTTGGCAGATAAATGGGTACCCTACGTGTCCTAGTGGTTAAGACGCTGGGGCTGTCGATGGTTCCACGTTAAACTGTAGGTCTAAGGTGGTCATTACACATAATAAAAATAAAGTGGTTGGCAGATAAATGGGTACCCTACGTGTCCTAGTGGTTAAGACGCTGGGGCTGTTGATGGTTCCACGTTAAACTGTAGGTCTAAGGTGGTCATTACACATAATAAAATAAAGTGGTTGGCAGATAAATGGGTACCCTACGTGTCCTAGTGGTTAAGACGCTGGGCTGTTGATGGTTCCACGTTAAACTGTAGGTCTAAGGTGGTCATTACACATAATAAAAGAAAGTGGTTGGCAGATAAATGGGTACCCTACGTGTCCTAGTGGTTAAGACGCTGGGCTGTTGATGGTTCGGAGTTAAACTGTAGGTCTATGGTGGTCATTCCACATAATAAAAGAAAGTGGTCGGCAGATAAATGGGTACCCTACGTGTCCTAGTGGTTAAGACGCTGGGCTGTTGATGGTTCCACGTTAAACTGTAGGTCTAAGGTGGTCATTACACATAATAAAATAAAGTGGTTGGCAGATAAATGGGTACCCTACGTGTCCTAGTGGTTAAGACGCTGGGGCTGTTGATGGTTCCACGTTAAACTGTAGGTCTAAGGTGGTCATTACACATAATAAAAGAAAGTGGTTGGCAGATAAATGGGTACCCTACGTGTCCTAGTGGTTAAGACGCTGGGCTGTTGATGGTTCAGAGTTAAACTGTAGGTCTAAGATGGTCATTCCACATAATAAAAGAAAGTGGTTGGCAGATAAATGGGTACCCTACGTGTCCTAGTGGTTAAGACGCTGGGCTGTTGATGGTTCCACGTTAAACTGTAGGTCTAAGGTGGAGTGGAACAAAAAGTGGTTGGCAGATAAATGGGTACCCTACGTGTCCTAGTGGTTAAGACGCTGGGCTGTTGATGGTTCGGAGTTAAACTGTAGGTCTAAGGTGGAGTGGAACAAAGAAAGTGGTTGGCAGATAAATGGGTACCCTACGTGTCCTAGTGGTTAAGACGCTGGGCTGTTGATGGTTTGGAGTTAAACTGTAGGTCTAAGGTGGAGTGGAAAGCTTGACCTTCGTCAGAATGAACAATTCGGGCGGACCTTAGACCCACAGTTTAACGTTGAAACCGAATGTTATTTTTAAAATATAATTATGATATATTTCTTTATACCCTCTCGATTACATTAGTGACTAATGATGCGGGAAACTGAGTAAATGGAAATATTATTTTCTCGAAAACTATGGGTGATAGAAAACTTCTGAAACCATATTTGGAATCAATATCAAAGGTTCTATACGAATCACCAAATAATTTTCAAAGGAGAATAAGAGCATTAAATCTATTAGTGAAAATATAAAGATGCAATTACTCGTCCGTACCCGTTATAGCGGAATGGTACACGCCATAGCTCCACCCAGCTACATCGGCAGCCAATCACGACGAACATCTGGTCTTTTGGGCGGAGCTTGGCGGATGTGCATATAAAAGGGGATTTTTCAGTTGGGAGTAACAGTAGCTATTTTCGCATCAGTGAATAATCATTCCTCAACCATGGACCTGTACGTCTCCCCAGATTTGTATGAAGAAAGTGATACTGCAGCATTAACTGCAGTTAGTCTTTTTAACGCGATTGATCGTGACGACTTTTTCAACGCAAACCGTAGAAGATATTTGCAGTGAAGCTCCTTACAATCCGACGCAAGGGACTACCATAGAAATGTAAGTGTCCATAATTCGATTTTATATATATATGGAGAGTTGTAGTATTTCGTCAAATAGATACTAGTCAAAAATGTCAATCAATGTTATTTCCCCATCATGCTAAAATCGAAATTGGTAATCGAACCAAAGATATGTTCACATAATGGGGATCTGTCTGTATACTCTGTATATGTTTTAAAAGCATTATTCCTTTAAGGTCCGATGAGGATTTGACACGTGTTATACAATCTTTTGAAGAACCTCGGAATATGGATGATATACTGATCAGTCAACAATGTCACACCGAAATAATGTAAGTGTTTTTCGATCTTTTTGGGATAAGAAGACACAATATATTTTCATAAATTTATTAAATGAAAGAAATCAGTACAATAAACGAATATACCGTTACAAATATACGAACAAAAACATTATAATATACAACGAGTACGTACAATTGGAAAACGGTTTTTTATCTGTCTGCATACCATTTCATCGTTTCGGCGAGTGTGACACGGGTCAAATAAATTTAAAAAATTTATAAATTCTTTATCATTTGACATATGCATGAGAAATGAGACGCAGTACATTCCGCAAACATTAGTAAAATATCCTTGCATGCGAAATGGGGTCCACACAACTTCGGGAATATGTAACTGAGCGAGAAATTTTACAATAATAGGGTCACTCCAGGGTTGAGTACCGAGTGAATCAAAATAGTACAGGCGCTGTCTATTTTTAAAATAGACAGCGATCCAGTGAATCCCTTCATTACCGATGATGTCTGTGTTCACAATAAGACTACCGCATTCTCGCGTACTTGGCAAACTCAATGTTTCATTCTTCGCAAACACGCCGATAAATTTGGAACGTGTGACTCGCTCCATTACTTTCTGAAGTGTATTAGCATCCATTTTAAAAGTCAGTGATAACGCTTCTAAATCTATCTACTTCTATTAGGGCTTGCGATTCGAGATATACTAGTACACTAATAGGAGCGTCTATAGGCTTGGCGAATTCCAGCCGGACTGAGATGTTACCGCTCTGCTGTGGGGTTAAATAGGTATTTACGCTAGCAGATAAGTCAGGTGTAATGTCAAACGGGTAAAGGTTAAATTGATCAATGAATTCTTCCTGCGTTACCCCATTACCAAGCTCATCACAATCACCTGCAATATGGGTCAGATTACTATAGGCTCTGGCACAAAGAGGTAACACAGCGTCTGATGAATAGTCCGTTCCCATTGTTCCACCCAAAGCAGTGCCATTAACGTATAGAGTTATATTTTTAAGTCCGAAATTCTCGAATTTAAAGGCACTCTTTTTATATTTTCCATTCACCGAAGCGTGGTCCTGCATGCCGATTAATATCCTTTTAGGAAGATTTCCCAGGGCAATGTTTTCTATCTGCTTCGATGCCAACCCTGCAGGAACCGTATATAGTTTGATCTGCACTCTGTTAATAGGATATTTCACTGTAGCGTTTAGTAAATTTTTCTCAATTTCTAGTTGTTTTGGTGAACTTAATTTCACTCGCCGTACGCGGAGGTATGTGTCCATAATGTGAACCACAACGGACTTTGCACCCTCTTCTTGATTCGCATCCAGATTTAAGCAGATCTCAGGACTCGTGCGGGTGAGCTTTATTTTCATATCCACCCCGTTCACAAGCAACTTCTCCTGGAAAGTGAAATCTGTGTGCAACCGTCCAAAACACTCGTATATTTTCTTTTTAGAATTTTTAAATTTGTCCTTTATACTATTTTCATCTTTAGTTTGATAATATCCCTCCGCACTTAAAAAGGTAGCCTTCGCTTCTTTGGAAAAGTTGAGGACATTTTCCAAATAGGCTCGTAGATGATAGTACCCCGTGCCTGCCGATATGTTGGTCTGATTTAAATATACGTCACACTGGTTGAATATGGCGTGCAGAAAGTTTGTTTCAGGGTATACAGCATATTTGTCATCGCAGACCGTTCCATCAGAATGGGCTATACGTAGCTTAGCGTACATGTGCACACAGCTTGGATCAAAAAAGTAAGGACCTGAGCTGGGTATCACGAATTCTATAGGTGCACTCGGGAACTAATTGTGTTTAAAGGGTTAATTGTAATAAAGTCACTGTGCTCAATAGAAACTTGGGTTGGCGGGAGCTCAAAAAAGGACAGCTCCGATTTACAGCATTGTGAACTACATGGGTGGATGAAGCGTGCCATGGCGAAATAGTGACTCCTCTCTCGACAAGTGGTAAACAAACTATGATTCATGAGATCAATATCCTTAGCTTATATCAGTCAAAAAAGTGGTCAACCATAGGTTTCATTCGCTTACAGCATTTCTTTTTTGATAGCCTTTTACGTTTAATACCACGTGACCCCTTCTTCTTCCGGGGAGCCCTCTTCTTCTTCCCGCCACCACGCATTTTTCTCTTTGCATCTTTGATGATTTCGTTCCGTGTACGCTTTAAATGTTTTTTTAGAGCTCTTTAGGTTTAGCCCCGGCCAATATGTCTTCTGCAGTGTTAAGGCCTGATTGTAGCGCTTTCCTTCCAAGGTATCTGGCACCCCTCTTCAGCAAAGGAACAGCCGTACGTAGTATGGATGAAAAAATGGATCCAAGTCCACTACCGCGCTGGTATCGCATCCCTCGATAGACGGTGAAAGGCTTTCTATCCATTATAACTCAGTGCGTCGAAAGTGTAGCTTCACTGTTAAGCTCCCGTTACCGAATGGGAAGTTTTCGCCCTCAATCGTTCTTATATATATTGTGATATTGGTTATTAAATTAGTTGCGACATTCACATAATGGGGTCTGTCATATGTAATACTCAAACTCCTTCCTCTATGGTTGGGGATGTGAGCAATGCGCAGCAGGCGTGCCTGGGTATCCCCAACAAACTGGTGCTCCACTATATTACTGTAAATATAGCACATGTCTGGGGACCTTTCAGCCAATTTCTCCATCTTCAATTGATACATTAATCTGGACAAGTTATACTGTGTCTCGTGAAATGTGTCTCTTTGGAAGGCTGCGCTATATCGGCCGTTGGTTAGAATTTTGAACTTTCTATGTTCTTTAAGACGTCTGTTAGTCTTTGATTTTAGGATTAGTGTATGTGCAGGGTTGTTTACGATTTCATATACTAAATCATTCGTAAGGTTTGAGTTTCTTAAACTTACGTTTAAGCCTCTCACAACATCCTCGGCCGAACCATATTGACCCGGCCCTAGTCTTACTTCTGTACTGTAATACCGTGCAATCTTAGTCCGAGCGATGCGCATAGTTTCATCCATAGCTACCCCAGCTTTTTCACACTCGTCAATGTCTCTAAGAATCGTAAAAACGGTTTCTTTATGTTCAATATTTAAAAAGACGGTGTCCAGCTGAATTTCGCATATCCCCACCTCATACGAATCACGACCCAATTCAATGTGCCCATGGAGTTCTGTTACAAAGTTGGCTAGCGTGTTGTTAGGGTGTACAGACAGGGACGAGGAGGACGGGAGTGTGACGTAGAAATGGTTAGGAGCCATGTTGCATACTATTTAAGCTTCATTATTGCATCAGCTTTTATATAGGTGTTGAAGCTTTCTGGGTACCCTAGCCATTTCACCAGGTACATTTTTCTCCTTCCTGAACCTTTGCTTCCTAAAATTTTCTCAATTTTAAACACATTTTTTTCTAAATTAAACGCAACTTTCTGCAATTCCTCGCGGTAAAAGCCTCCTGAGATTTCTTCCCCATTCAAATCTTCAATGTAATACATCATTATCTCACCTTTAGGTCTCACAGCCCTAACTTTAAAAATCTCGCGTGTCCATCCTTGCTCAAAACCCTTTGCGAATTTATTCCCCGAACGCGACAGCCTTACATAATCATTGATTTTGAAGCGCGCAGAGTGTGGTGGTGGTGGTGGTGATCCATCTCTTCTCGGGAGCGTACCTCTTTCTAAAACTTCGTTAGGTGTTGCCCCAATCGTGCGATGGTGTGAGCGGTTGTAGGATGATGCCAATGATTCCAGAATGTCTAGAAATCTGTATGTGTTTTTATGTGTAAAATAACGGTGCATGCGTTCCTTTATGGTGCGCTGAACTCTTTCAGCTAAAGAAGCCTTATGTATAGAATTGGTTGTGTAATAGCTGATATTAAACTCTGTCAACATATTCTGAAAAGCACGGCCTATAAACTCCTTCCCCATATCCGTACAAAAATAGCCAGGAACCCTGTTTTCTTTTAACATTAGCGTTTTGGTGGCTTTAGCAACTGTTTCAGGTGATTTATTTTTCAGAGGAACTAGCCACAGATATCTAGAGAATACGTCTATTATGAATAGAATGTAGCGGTAACCATCGTTATACACAGAATATCTTTGCATGTCTGTTAAATCTGCTTGCCAAATAGAATCAATCGAGGAAGCCGTTGTCTTGGCTGTTTTAAACCTTTTTCTCACAGGCTTATGAAGCGTATAAGCGTCCTGCTCCCTCAAAAATCTTTCAACATCTTTTTTTCCTACTCCGTAAACACTTCTGTACAGTCTATCTACGCCGCCGTAAGAGGATGGGGTAGAAATGTCATAATAGCGTTTAGTTAATACGTTAGCCATTTGCGTATTTTAGAGGCACGTGGGTAGGGTTGGTTTAACCTCTTCTTGCTCCTCTTCAAAGGTGTTACCGCCGGGGGTGACGGCGCCTTCAATTGTGTCACAGGCGTTGCATGTTCCAAGTCTTTTAACCTGTTCAGATTTCCTATCAACGTTTTAGGGACATTTATTTGTTGTAGTCTTGCTTTAATATGCTTCCATCCTGATGGTGATGGCCTATCCCACTTTCTCACCAGATCATGGACAATGTCTACGATATTCGATCCCTGTACCTTTGATCCTTCCACAATGATCTCCCCTGTATCGGTCCATTGTATGGCGGGATCCTCATTCAATAGATTATAAAGACTTAAGCCTTTACTCCTCAATGTAAGTGGGAGGGTATTTTTTAATACATGTTCGATATGTTGTGTGGCTAATCTTTTTGGTTGGTCAGCTGTGTCGTCGGGTACAGATCCTATGTCGCCATCGTCCCCCGTGCTGTGCCTAATAACCACAGGAATCTCTGTAGGGCTCTTATAATTTTCGTACTCGTGAAGAAATTTCTGCAGAGCTTCTTGGTATAAGATTCTTTTCTCATCAGGTGTTTTTTCACTGTTTAATAGGGCTAACAATTCGCTTTCCATTCTTTTAAGTCTGCTTTTACGGGGATCTAGATACGTGTCTCTTTGCAGTGAGGCGTACACCTCGTGGGGAATCACTACCACTTTCTTCATTATATTAATCTAGTCAGTAAAGGACCCAAAACTGAAAATAAGATGGGGAGAAATGACCCTCCTGTTTGTACAATAATTCGTTTTTTCTTCGCTACAGTTTGGCTTTTACGAGCGAGTGCACGTATTATGTTCTTGTAGCGGCGTAGGCGAGCCTTCTGATGGGTTTTCATTGATACATTGCAATTTATAACGTTAAGACAGATTTCACAGATGCATTTTAAAAAGTCGGCATCGATATTTTTAATAAACATCTGCTGCATTGCCCGAGGCAGTCGATGATAGATTTTTATTAATTCACGGTATTTCTTTAGTCTCTTTGTCATTCTGGAATATACACCGTTTCAGGCTCGTTTGGAAATATATTCGTTCGCAGAAGCACTCTAAACGTGTTTCGCGGATGAAGGTCGCAAAGCAAATATCCGTAACGCGTGCTTGTAGCTTCTTTATAAACTTCCAAAAACTCCTTACGCTGATTCGGGAACATTTGATTGGCTAATACCCCAATTTGTGATACATCTCTACGTTGCGCGAATAAGACTAGATATTGCGTATTTAACGACACATCGCGACCGAAATACGCGTCTGTTGCAGCGGTAATAGATCCCCAACCCTCAACCTCTTACGCAACAACACCCCCCAGCAGCACCTAATATATCCCCTTATTCATCCGCCGCCCCCCGTTCTGTTAAGTCTACAATAATAGAGCCCCAACCATCAACCTCCTACGCAACAGGGCCCCCATCAGCAGCACCTGACGCTAATATATCCACTAATTCATCCGCCGCCTCCCGCTCTGTTGAGGATGGTATAACGCTGGAATTGGTGCGATCCGCAGCCCCCACCCCAGCCTTGACTAGAAATCGGTATAGAGTCAGGGTCGACCCTAGAGTCATGTATAGCAGTGGAATTGAGCGCGGACTACGCCGGGTTGTAGAGCATATTATAGAGTTTGCTCTTCAGAATCGTGACGAGCGTGAAGTCAGGACGAGTCTGTCCTTTGGATTCGGGTCAGATGACGGTGATGTAGACGATTATTGGGTGATAGTGCCATTTAGACGTTTGGCGGCTGAAGATGTAGAATATATATTAGGGCGTATAATGCAAGCCGCCCAAAGTAGTATAGCCTTCAATATGACAACTTCACGGTAAATATTGACCATGTATACCGTGTTTGCGGGTCATAGTGCCATACCGTATACTCTTAACTTCAATTCTCAAGCTATTTATAGACGGCATATAAACGTCGATCGTGGTTGCGGCTTTATAGCAGTACTCTTAGCACGTATGTTTACTGTACAAAATACACGAACTCAAAAAATTTGGTTGCCTACAGTCGTGGAGCATGCCCGTAAACTAGCTCTAGACTGTGAACTTGAATTTGACTGTAATATGGGTCCTGAGAGCTGAGAAGGGTAGAACAGGAAATGAATGTCCGCATAGTTGTGTTTGGGTTGGATGATCGTCGTAGGACTGTTATGTTTTTAAAAGCTGTGTGAGAGATCGTACAAGGCCCCTACTTATTTTAGGATTGTCAGGGACAACGTATCTCCCCATCCGTAATATAAGGTGGCTTTACGCGAGTTATGACAAAAGTCGAAAATATGGGAGACATCATGATTTGTGTAAGGGGTGCCTCGAGTTTGCGGATGATATAGTGAGACATTGTAAAGAATGTCACATGGTATGTGAGCAGTGTAAAAGCACCAAATGTGAAAGCCGTGTAGTTGAAGCTGAGAAGAGAGACTGTGATGTGTGTAGACGCACATTTTTCAATAATAGCTGTTTTGATTTCCATAAATCAATTGGCACGTGCAGGAAAATGAGAATCTGTGAATGTGGTATGTTTCACACAATGGATAATTGGGGAAAATTTAAGCACAAGTGTGACGTAATTCACTGTCCTACATGCCAGGAGGAATATAAGGCGGATGGAGTAAAGCATGTATGTTATATGAAAGATGCTAAGCCTAAAAATAACTCTTGTATAACTGTATACTACGATATAGAAACATATACGAACGCTGAAACCAAGAGGTAATTCCACATTTACTTGTGAGCCAGACTATCTGTGATGAGTGTATGGATATCGAATGTGACGAGTGCCCCAAATGTGGTAAACGGACAAACGTTTTTAAAACGAATGTCAGCGATAGTCCTGTGAAACTATTTGTGTCCTATATTGTCAAGTTAGCCGACAAGTTCAAAAAATGACTGTGTATATTCTCGCCCATAACGGGGCAAAGTTTGACACGCAGTTCCTTTATAAGGAGTTGCTTGAACACGAATCCTCTGAATATTTACAGGTGATCCATTGAAAAGAGGCAACAAATTAATACAGATGCAGATAAGAGGCAATGTACAATTTAAAGATACTTTTTATTCACACCTTGTAAATTAGCAAAGCTACCCAAGGTGATGGGAGTAGCAGCTGAAGTTTCCAAAGAATACTTCCATACACTTTCCTCACCAGCGAGACTTTAAACTACGTAGGCCCCACCACCCCCAAACATTATTTTGACTGTATGGATGAACGTGAAGACTTTGATCGATACTACGACAGTTTTAATGAAAGTAACCCTTATAATATAGCTGATGAATGTGAGCGTTATTGCTGAATGATGTGCGCGTGCTTAGAGTATGTTTCCAGGCCTTTAGAAGGATGTACATAGCCCGTTTTCAAATGCGATCCACTGCAAGTCGCAACCACCATCGCATCATTATGTTTTACGGTGTTCAGAATAACTTCATGCCGAAAGACACCTTAGCCATTATTCACCGAAACAATCCCCGCAGTTACGGGCACAAGGCTATTTACTGGCTCATACACCTACAGCAACAGACAGGTGTATACATAAAGCACGCCCGCAACACGGGTGAAGTACCCATCAAGATTAATGGACGTGTTTTTTTGGGTTGATGGGTTAAGTGAAAACCGTGTCACTGGTGTGAAGACTGTGTACTCCTTTAACGGTTGCTGGTGGCATGGATGCCCCCGTCCTGAGTGCGGAGTCACCGGAGATATCCACGGTAGGTCTCCTGCCGACTGTCTTGCATCGACCCGCACCCGCGATCAACTTATAGGATCACAGTTCACTCACAAATCTTGTGGGAGCATGAATATGATGCACGGATGGAGACAGACGAGGTGTACCGTGAGGAAAAAAAAGCGATCAAGCGTTCAATGGTGCTGGATCCTCTCAATGTGGTGATAGCTTGTTTGGAGGACGTACAAATCCTTTCAGACTATACTTCCCACCTACGGAGGGCGTGAAGCTCCATTACTACGATTTCTGTTCTTTATACCCATACGTGATGAAGAGCAATCCGTACCCCGTGGCGCTCCTGAGAAACTGGTGGGACCTAGCCTACCATCCATCATGATTTTCAAAAAATTTGAATGATCGTTACTTTGGGCTCTCTTTCGTAGACGTACTACCCCCACGCAAATTATGGATGCCGATCTTACCTGTCGTTATCGACGACAAGCTCATGTTTCCCCTGTGCGTGAAGTGCGCGGAAGAGATAACGGCGAATGTAACCATATACCCCACCAGCGTAAGATCAGAGGCGTATATACAAGTCCTGAGTTGGCCCCTAGCCGTGCGCCATGGTTTAGAATACTGAAGATACATGAGGTGTGGGGTTTCCGAAGCTACCCAACCTTTTCACACCATATATAAAACACCTTTTGAGGATAAGGTTGAGGCATCAGGGTATCCACGAGGAGTTGATACCGAAGATGAAAAGTCTGCCTATATTCCGTTACCGCGACCGCGAAGGTATACAACTTGATCGTGTCCAAATTGTAAAGTCCTGGCAAGCGCTTTAGTGCAAAGTTGTGTCTAAACAGTTTATGGGGAAAATTTGCGCAGAATACCGGCAGAGGGAGCATTCATTTGGCACAAAGTTATAGCGATGTCTGGGATTATGCCAATGCCCCGATAAAGAGGTTCATGGAGATCGTAAATGTAGGTAATACTTACGTAATAAAGTAAACAACACTGAATTTTGCCACAGATACCTCAAGGGTTACAACATACCTGTGGCCAGCTTCACAACAGCCTACGCCCGTATAAAACTTTGGGGTCTATTGCATTCTCTGGCGGAGAGTATTGTATGCCGATACAGATAGCGTGATATTCACAGAGAGGGAGGTGAATACATGCCCACTATTGGGAGTTCCTCGGCGAGCTCACTGATGAGATCAAGGATGAGTTATGGGGACAACGCTACGCCGACTCTTTTGCCTCAACAGGACCTAAGACTTATGGGGTACGGGTCAGGGTGGGGGAGGAAATGAAATATATCGTGAAGGCAAAGGGTATTACGCTCAACCATGCGAATCGGGAGGTTGTTAACTTTTGAGTCGTTGAAGATCTAGTATGTTTGGATGAACAACCTCACCAAACTAATTGTAGGCACCCACAATTTTCGGGCGCAGAAGCTGGGGGCGGAAGGAACTTAGGGGTACGATGGTGTGCCGTAACACCTATAGGAACATTACCATTACCTGGTACCTATGATACCGTACCCTTTGGATACCATGATGCTTCTAACTCACACGTCTTGTATATAATCGTATCTATTTGTAAATATATATATATATATAACTTGAATATCTCGTTTTTAAATCGTATTTGTAATATATATAACTTGAATATCTCGTTTATTAAATAAATCATGTTTCAAAATAGCGTTCACTTTCTCCTTTGTGTGTGTGTGTGTGTGTGTGTGTGTGTGTGGGTGTGTGTAGGTGAAAGTTCTAAGCTCCGCCACTGTAAGACCGTGAGTCATGCTACTATCTGGGAATCCCTGCGTGGTCAGTCGACCGCAGTAAGCCCGAGAGATCAGACGTGTATTCAGATCAGACGTGTATTCAAATGGCTACCTTTAATATTGCTTGTACAACGTTTACGAAATGGTATTCAGTAAAGTGCCAGGATGTGGTGGATACCGAAAACTTCTATTCATCCCTCCTATGCTCTTTTAAAAACACATTGGATTGTGCGAAGTTCCAAGATGTACAAATACTCTACGGATGTTCTGGTGAGACCGTTGAAGGCTTTCGTTGCACAGACGATGTGCTGAAGTATACTGCAGAGCTAAACTTTATAAAGTCTCACATACACCGTGAAGTAAAAGAAACAACGCGTGCAGAAGAGAAGCAGCAGGTATGGATAATGAGTCTTGCTGATGGGTGGTGTGACAAGCGGTATTACGTCATGCTACACCATGTCGATTACTCATACCCTACGACTGGAAATGTGAATCTCGTGATCATGGACAATCTTAAGTATTTTTATCACTATATTAACGTATATCATGATTGAGGTTCGTAGTGAGGTTGTGGCTAGTGCCCTGCGTGAATTTTTAACAGAGTTTAGAGACGAGTATCGTTTGATGGGCAGAAAGGAAATATGAACATATGTTCCTCTCAAATAGTGCGCCGGAGTGTGGAGATATATAGTAAAACATAAAATGTTTCCTAGTTCTTATCCAAAATGTCTGGTGCGTAGGCTGGTAGTGATATTCTTGTACCGGTACAACAATTCGACTCGTGGAACAAGCCCATTCACGTATCATCGAGTCAGCCGCCCGTCGAACCATTCCTGCCTACTGCGTGCTTCACACGGCTCATAGTTATCTCAGAGCTTGAGCCGAGTGGACGTGCGCTCCTCGAATACGATGGAACTTCCTTTGAGCAGCATTCTCAACACCTCGTACGATGTGTCCGTGACGAAATCGTTGCGCGTGTTCAGGCGTAATTCCGGTACCATTAGCTATGTACTGGAAACAGATGTAGACCGCCAAACAAACGGGTTTATTTAAGTATCGAGGAGATGAATAGAATCTTTGTGATAGTTGGAAGTGGAGTGAAGATCGTTAAAAATACCTGCTAACGTAGGTACAAGAAGAGAGCAGATTAGTGACGCACCCTCATACGCCGTTGTATGTACGTGTGTATAAATAACGATCGGCCGTGCATTGATATACGGTTGATGTGGAAGAATGCTTCTGATAATAACGCTCTTATTCCTACGCGAAACCGTTTCATCCTCGACAAATGTTTGACAATCGTCGGATTCGTAAACTGAAACCTATATTAGACGCGCGTGTACGGATTATGTTTATTTTGATACAGTACTTGAATACGCATACATCGCTCTGCTCGATGGGTTTACCGTGTAGGGCTGTGAGAATGGTCTAGTGCTGGATGTTTATTTAAAAAGTTTAGACTCTTTGAAATACCATGAACTTTGTTACAAAGCAATTGATCGGTACAAGGCTGAGCTCACCTACACCGTTCACCCTGAAGAACTATTTCTTTATATAACGCGCAGTTGTCGTAACGATTTAGAAGATTATTTCAATTGCCGCTATGTTGAGTGAGTTCACGATTGAAAAGCTCGAGTCGGTAGAAATAAACCCTCGATTGGAAAAGCGTTCTTATAAACTTGTGTTTAATAATGTAGCTAACGATGAACTCTTTGTGCGTGCTTTTGATTGTATTCTAGACGTATTTAAAGATGACTTACCAACCGGTTGTAAAGTGGGAACAAAAATAGTACTGAACGATATGAAAGCCCTTCATATCGAATACAGGTTTCCCTATACTTTAAGCGGTGAAATATTATTAAGCCGCATATACTGCGTAATGCAGAGCAATAATGATGTAATTGTAAACTCGATTAAGACCGAGTTTAGTATTTTGAAAAAAAAGTGAATTGTATTTATATTTTGCTTGACATTTCTCCTGTACTGATTATACGCATATTTCTATTGAAATGTATATTTATTTGAAAAGTATATTTATTTTATAAATATATCTCCATAATTGTGTGTGTGTGTGTATTTCTCCTGTACTGTTATGTACATATTTCTATTGAAGTGTATATTTATTTGAAATGTATATTTTATTTTATATATCACCATAATTGTGTGTATATTTCTGTTATATGCATATTCCTCAAATGTATATTTATTTTCTATATATTTATAATAAACAGAATGATGCAATGTTGTTTTACTTAATTGTTATGCCTTCTACTACCGGTATTCGAAATATAATAATGTATACAGTGGTATTGCGGTATCTGGCAACATTTAGCCTTCTAAGCCAACTGGCTGATTAGGAGTCTATAATAATGTATACAATGGTATTGCGGTATCTGTCAACTCAAGCCATTTACAGCCAACTGGCTGATTAGGAGTCTATAATAGTGTATACAATAGTATCTGGCAACTCTGTCTTCGATTAAATGAATACATGGCGCTATCTGGCAACCCATTTACAGCCAACTGGCTGATTAGGCGTATATAATAATAATGTATACAATAATACTGCTAAAAAGAGGTATCTGACAACCATTTACAGCCAACTGGCTGATTAGGAGTCTATAATAATGTATACAATGGTATCGCGGTATCTGGCAACTCAAGCCATTTACGCCAACTGGCTGATTAGGAGCCTATAAAACAACGCCAACTCGGCTGAAGTCTTAATGTGCACTTGGCTCCTGCCAGGTGAACACCTCTCCTCCTCCTTTCTCTCCTTTCTCTTGGGGGATAACGCCGCCTCCAATTTCCCCCCACCCCCTTTGCAACATTACATAATAACCTGCAACATTCTTGCACTCTCCCCTTTTTCGGCTATAGTACTGATGAAAGCAGTCTTGGAAGGTGCACGTAGCTTTTCTGGTGTATTCTTTAAGACCTCACTGGAGGGGGAGGGGTCAGGTTGGGAAACAGGAGTCTTAGGGATCTTGAAGAACTCTGAAGAACTCCAAACTTGTTGGTTCGAGGCGAATTTAAACTTTGACCATCAAGGGTGCGCTCTCCCTCGTAGAATCCCTGGAAACAACAGAAGGTGGAGCATCCGCCAAGTCTGAGGCAGAAGCGCAGGCCTCCGGCACAATCGTACCAGGAGCCGTTGGGACAGCAGCATCAGTCTTAGGGATTTTTTCATTTACGGCCTGATCATAAAATGAAATGTAGCCCGCTACATACTTCAATTCGTTAATTGGAATTTAATTTGTAAATAGTGAATTTATTTTTTTCTACTTTCTCATTTTACAAAAAGAATTTCCCTCCCTAACCATTTCCCCCCCCGCACCCAATTTGTAACATTGCAGTGTTGTATTCTCTGCCCTGATCGGATCGACAAACCCGTAACATCGACACTCTGAAAGACTAACTTAACCTAACTTAGCGTGATTTAAACTAATCTAACTTAATGTAACCCCCAATATAAACTACTTGTGGGTAGAATGTCAAGTCGGTCAGATGTAATTCCAATCCGTAATGCTATGTTTAGCGTCACTTGCTTCTCATCCAATTCATTTATTTTTTTTATTAAATTTGTTCTTATTCTGAATATTTACTCTCTCTCTCTCTCTCTCTCTCTCTCTCTCTCTCTCTCTCTCTCTCTCTCTCTCTCTCTCTCTCTTTCCATATTTCACTAAATGGCAACTCATTCTCTGTTTACTGTTGTTGTATCTTTTCGTCCCTCAAGCTATACCACATTCCACAAACAGTTCAAAGTCATCTTTATTGCCTTTTCCCTTGCCATTTTATTTTAAGTGCGGTTATTGCACTTAAAACACATTCTTTCCTATCTTACATAACTTATACTCTCCAGCAAACAAAAAAAAAATTGTAAACGCGCATAAACCACTAAATATTTAAGTGCTTGGCATCAAATTAGAGAGGAAATTAAATTTCAAAACTTACACGCAACATATCAGAACGAAAGTAATGAGGTCTCTCTCCATTACAAAGGAATAAAAACTTCAAAATTCTCTCCGTGCGTTGTATTACTAATTTATTTGCCCACACTTCCGCTTCGACATTACGACATGGCGTAGGTCAAATAATTAACCTTGGTTTGCTTCCGCCGAACTGTTCATTCTGACGAAGGTCAAGCTTGTCACTCCACCTTAGACCTACAGTTTAACATGGAATCCGAACCACGCCCCAGCAGCAGCAGCAGCCCAGCGTCTTAATCACTAGGCTACCCAGGGTACCCATTTATCTACCAACCACTTACTTTATTGTGTGGAAGGATGAACAGCTGGGTTTTGCTGCGCGCCGCCTGCCGTCACCGGGTCTCGATCCCGGGGCCGATGGATTCGTAGTCAGGGACGCTAACCACTACACCACCGGGGCGAGGCGCAATTATGCAGAAATTCTTTCGAAGTAATTTACACAATGTTGTGACGGCAAATTTGTGTGCCTAAATCTCTTACTAAACTAGGAACAAAAATTTTAGTTTTAAGATTTTGTTGTTTAAATCTCTAAAGAAAAGTAGTTTAGCTTATTGTTATTGAAGAATATCAATAGGTTTCTTGCTACCGGGTTAAAAAATAAAGATGTTTCAAATTGTTTAAAATTCGTTCGATTTTAATTTTTGTCTTCTCACGGTAATTATATCACCCAGGTCAGCCTTGAGGTAGAGGTTTATGGTAGGGTCTTGAATGGCGCCTCTCGGTTCGTAGGAAGGGAAAACAAACTGACCTGGTTCATGTTAGATGGTTTGTTTCCTCTTGGTTTGGTGGTTAAACTTTTGGAACTGACTTCGAACCCACTTGTTAAATTGGACCATAAAATGGGTAATAAATTTGAGAAACAAGTGGCTTCGAAGAAAGGACTTTATTTTAAGTTGATTTTTAAGGAAAAGGAGGAGCTTTCCTTTGAACGGAATGTCAATGTCCAATCGAAGGACAATGATTCTTGTAACACCCAGTAAGGAAAAAAGGGAAACTCCTTCTTCCCTTATGTATGGATGAAAGCTTTCGTAGGAATGACCTAATGTAATGAAAATGTTTTTGATAGGTCATTCAGAGTACTGCAAGGCGGAGTCCTTTTAATTTTAAGGGGTACCTTAGATTTCTAAGTTAGTTGTAGTTCCTTCCTCAAAAGTTAAAGTGGCTTTTAAACGAAATCTTTAAACTCTGTGGCATGAATGAAAATTTCTAAGTTGAATTAAAAAACTGTTTCACGTTGTACGAGATTCTGAATTGCCTTTGTTTTACGCGAACGTTGTTGTAAGATCTTAATGTTAGCCGACAGAAAAGAAACTTTGTGAAATTTCTTTTAATTTAATTATTGTTCACATTACAGTAAATGTTAAACGTGTATGTTTGCGACATATTATGTTTCTTCAGGGGAGAGTAAATATCTTGTGGTGATCTTGTTTCCCGAGGAAACCGGGGAAGTTAGTGCATGACCATTTAAAGCCTGTGTGAAAATTTATTTAATTTAATTGACGGACTATTTTCCTGGAAAACTCTGCGGAATCACGCAGAACGTTTAAGAGTAAATTTCCCATATACTTGTAAGTAAACTACTTCTGTACACTTAATCTTAGATTTCGGAATTTGAATTTAGTGCTATTTCTAGAGTTACACGCAAATCAAAAACCCCTCTGTATAAATGCTTTTTTGAGACTTAAATAATTACAAACATTTTCTTTAAATTGAAAATTTGTTTTTTGAAACAAAATTTGTAATCGTACATCTGTATATGTCTTTTCAATTTATGTCCTATTTTGAGTGAAATAAAATAAACTTTATACGAGGGAGGGTGTTGTTTTATGCTACCTTGTAATAGGCTTCTCTTGAAAGCTGAGGGTAAATTAACATTGAAAGTTTGACATTCAAAGTGGGCTTCAAGTAAGCCGAGAGAAACTACGCATATAAAATTGAAAGGTCATCCGAGTGGATAGGCGGAGCATCCTGAAATAAACGAACGTGCGCGCGCAATAAGTACAACCGAAAAAGGAGTTGCACTACAACAAATTATGAATTTGTATTAATTTTTGCAATTTAATGGAATGATGAGGTTTTTCTACCTTCCTGCGCGACATCCAAGGTCATATGACAGAGGGGACCTACGCTGCTACAGCTTTACGTGGGATCCAAACCACGGGTCACTACATAATTTGGACGCAGAGGGACAGTCTCCCATTCAACTACTCTTCAGACCCATTGTCGCTTAACTTCGCTGATTGACGGGAAGCGGTGTTACGAGTGTCCACAACTTAACCTTAGAAAATAATTACGAATCCTCTCACTTAATGATAGTAGACAAATTCACACCTGTCCAGTATTCAAAGATTTGGATATGCTGAAACTAAAAGACTTCTATAAAGTAACTCTCGGTATCAGTATGTACAGAGTTATCAGTAATATAAACTATACTTCACCCATTCACAAGGCAATTACCCAACATCAAATAAATCATAACAGTAATACAAGACTCCCAATCAGTTCATACGCAAATAAAATTAGTCCATACAAATTGCAGGAAATTCTCTCTCTCTTACAAAGGAGCAGATATATGGAACTCCATATCTATAAATATCAGACAGAAATCATCATTAATTTAATTTTCCTAACGCACGTAATATTTTATTAATTCCTACTCGTATATCATATCGCATGTGCAGGCATTGTGCACACGATATTGCAAAAAATTACAATATATAATCACTTAATTATATTAACAAATCACTTCAGTCCCTATTCAGTAAAAACTATGTAATGTGTGTATATATATATATATATATATATATATATATATATATATATATATATATATGAAAATTATTTCACGAAAGTAACACGCGAAAAATATTTATGATGAATAAAACCACGAAGGAAAGGAAACAGAATGGTGCACCATTCTGTGTTTCCTTTCCTTCGTGGTTTTATTCATCATATATATATATACAGTGTATATATGAGGCGTCGCGACTACGAGGGGCAAACTCGCCAAACCAGTTTTGAGATAGACGCGTTTAAACTTTGTGACTATTGTGTACGATGGGCACATAGCGCAAATACACGCACTGAAAATAATTACATTTTGAGTGTACGAGAAGGGTATTTGGCTATACCAACTTATCTGTGGCTGAGGGAGGGTTGAACTCTTCATTCGTGGAACAATTGCAAAATCACCAATGTGGCGAGTTGGCCCCTCGTACTCGCAACGCCTCATATATATATATATATATATATATATATATATATATATATATATAGGGGTGTGTGTGTGTGCCACACTTTAGTTGCAGATAATTCAAATATGGTATTGGTATTATTGGTGTTCATTGTGTTACGAGAAAGCAAGAAACATAACTTACGATATAAATTAGCGCAAGTGTTGAAAATATAACTTTTTGTACCCAGGTACGCCCGATACAAAAAAATATATACTCACTTAAATCGTTGGTAATGATGATACACATATACCGACAGTTCTAATTTTTGTTTCCGCAGAAAACCAACAGATGGCACGTTTCAATGATCTGATAGTAGGCTGCAGCTGTCTTCCATCAGTCAGTTCAGTAATCAAGATGTCAGGACGTTTTAGGGAGGCAGATTGCCTGGATGCTGGATAGGGTATGATGAACCAGTTGAATACCCTCTAAGAACTTCAAATTTTAAATCTCCAGATTTTTATCTTTGGAATGAACTGAAGGACACTGGTTATGCCAGTAAACCGACTGTCTTGCAGGAACTTTGTGAATGTATTGTCGACACCTGTGCTACAATCTCACCTGATACGTGTGTCGTTCTATTATTTCTCGATGTTGGAGGTGTCTGACTGCAAATGGAGAACATTTTAAAACGAAAATTTAAAACACACATTTTCTTGCAACACAATAAGCATCAATAATATCCATATTGTAGTTGAACTATTTGCAATTAAAGTGTGTATACATATTTCATACACACACACACATACACACACTATCTATCTATCTATCTATATATATATATATATTTGTGTGTGTGTTGTGTGTGTGTGTGTATTAACCACATGTACATGATATTAAACAAATAACTGCGGTTCTTTTGCAATAAAAAAATTACGTACAGTATATGTAAAATTTAGTCCCAAATCATTTGCATTCATAAATTATATACTCGTAAATTCTATTTTGAAAGCTTTCAATATATTATGGCGATCATACCCTATACCACATTCATCGTTTACCACTTTTTTCTACTATTTCTAATATTTTCTAATTTTCACTCGTAATGACAGAAATAATTTGACTAAAAATTTGACAGTTTTAATATTAATTTGCCAAATGTAGTATTTATCATCTTGTTTTATTTTCATTATTGCTATTTAGGTTCTCATTGTCTATCGTAAAATTTAAATGAATCACTAAGATTTTGCCTGAAAAATTCTTTTGCTTTTCAACGGCATATTCACAACACGACACTCTAGAGACTGCAGCTATGGCCAAAAAAGTTGAAACACCCGTTCTGGTTCTGTGACTGTAAAAACACACAAAGAGATAAAACATTCTTTAATTTAGTGTTCTAAGATTTATTGAACAAAACTAACAGTACATGATGCGTGATCCTGGCTTTCTGAGCTGACTCTTTGCTGTCCTGACCGTGCTCTTGCTTCATAACTACCAGTTTTCTACCACCTTTTAACCCTGTTAATGATTTTGGAGACAGTGCTATGACTGACGTAACGTCTGACAGCAATCTGACGGCTACTCAGGTCTTCCTGATGAAGGACAATGATGACTGACAGAGTTTCTGGCGATGTTTTGGGAGTCCATTCTGATCACGTCTGAAGAAAAGGATTAATTCATCAGTTTGCTCCTTTAAATTATCCTGCGAGATGTAACTCAAGACAGAACTTGGGATTTACATTAATTTCATTAGTTATCAATTAATAGAATCAGTTTTGTGCATCACAGATCGTCAAAAATGTAATGGCAGACGTGACTCACCGTAGAGAGAAACCTAAAGATTTGCTGAGAGGGTCTTCTTACGTAGTCCTTATGCAATTCAGGCACATTGTGATTACCCTCGCAAACCCAATCCACGAATACAACTTCTACATAACATAATGCTTGGTTCGGGGCATAGTAAATCGAAAATTCGAGTCAAATCATTGATGTTTCAATTTTTTGGGCCATACCTCTACATTAATTTCGGCAAATATGAAACTGAACATAAATGTCAGTTTTTAAAGTCATGGAGGTCCGGTGCTTGTGTCCCCGACCAAACACCGTTCAGTCTTCTTGATCTGTTGACCATAAGTAACGTATTTTTTTAAAAATAAAGCTCATATGTTTCATACGACGTCGGTTTCTCTTCACACGGAGGCCAGGCTGGTAGCTCCACCTTTAGACCTGACTTGATGCAAGATAGAGATGTTTGCTCTCCTTCGCTCTCTATCTCACATAGCCATGCACACTCTGCTCATCCGGGACTGTCCTGAGCCAAGAGTTTAGTCTTCTTTTGAAGACTTCCACATCGGTGGTGTTCCTGACGTCTTTGGGTAGTCTTGACCCTCTGACAACAAAAGTTATTTTCTTTCAGAGATGAAAATGTCTGGTCTTTAGTTTGGGAACACTGCATATTTTACCTTTCCTATTTTCCAGTGTTGTTTGGATGGCTATCGGGTTCAGGTTGAGGTTAGGTACTAGTTTTTCCATTATTTTCCATACGTATATTATGGTGTACCGTACCCCTCTCTTCATTTTTCCAGCGAATATACATTTAATGCGCATAGTCTTTCCCAGTAAACGAATTCTTTGCAGTGCTTTGCTTCGTAAATGTTTGATACCCGAATGTCACTCATTTTTATGAAAAGCAGCGGGCAATCCATCTTACTACCAAAGCTCTCTCAAATCGTGGCATACGCGACAACTGTTTCGTATAAACGTTCTGACGCACCCACCCAAAAGGACATCTATCAGCGAAGTTCAGCGACACTGGTCTCATTAGTCTCACTGGGGACCGTCCTTCGCGTTCAGATGATGAAGCGACCCGTGGTTCATATACCACGTAAAACTGTAGGTACGTACCTCCGTCACACGACCTTAGATGAAACAAAGGAAGTTAACCAATTCTATCAAACAAAGAAACACACATTTCAAAAGCCAAATTGTTTAGAAAAATTACGTTTAGGCATCTTAAAAACCCCCAAATATTCTGAATTTTATTTATTTTACTTAATTTTCGCCATCATCATTTTATATAAATTACTTCAGAGGTTATTTGGACGTAATATATTTTCTTTCCACATTCTTTTGTCACAATCATTTAAGATCTCATCGTCCGTATAGTAACTTCCTTTATGTAAACTGCAATAATTTCCTGACACTAAACATTATCATTGCCACATTTCTGAGGATATTAATACCGCCATTGTGTGTGGTGTGTGTGTGTGTGTGTGTGTGTGTGTGTGTGTGTGTGTGTGTGTGAAAGAGAGTTTACATAAATTTTCATGAAATGCTGACTTAAATGATTCTTGCAACGAAAGAATTTAAATTCTTTTCCGGACTCAAAATTGACATCCAAAATAATTACGAAAAAGAGGCTAAAATGACGAAAATGATCAGGATAGCTGATCATTTTCCTTATTTTGGCCTCTTTTTACTGTAACTGGATGTCAATTATAATATATATATATATATGTGTGTGTGTGTGTGTGTGTGTGTGTGTGTATATTTGACCTCGTCCGTTACGTGACAAAAAGACCGCGAGCGAACAGGGCTAAAACCACAATCTAAAGCAATCATGTTATATTACACACGCCATATATGATGGCAGTTAAAGTGTATATATATGTACACACGCCGTTCTCTAATATCAGAAGAAAAGCACGTTATCTACTTTTATAATGGTAACGTTTTCTTGTTCACATTCGTATATAGTAAATGTATTTAAAGTACTAAAAATAACATGCAATATTCGATTCAGTCAAATAACTCTATTTATATTCCGTGACACATGAAGGAACATTTCTTCAGTTCGTAGAATAGTGTCAAATTTAGTACTGCATCATTCGCTTCTCTTAATCCATTATCATGCATATTACTCACACAACAAACACACACACACACACACACACACACACACACACACACACACACATATATATATATATATATATATATATATATATATATATATATATATATATATATATACTATCTCGGTTATCTACAGCAGCTGAACAAATTTCCAAGATTTCTATAATGGAGTTTCTTTTTCCTGAGGGCATCATTCCAGCTCCTATCCCGATAATCCTTCGTGGCTGAATAACGTCAATCAGACAAACAAACCAACCAACTAAACTTGTCTCTAAAGCCATTACCTAGTGCCAGTCAAAGTTTACTCGTGGCAGCAATAAAATGGCAACGTTTTGACTATAAATATAGTCATTATCGATTCAAAAGAATAAAATTTTCTATTTTCTTAAAGTGAGAAAATGACCATTTTGTTGCTTAAAAGCAGTTTCCTGGGATACGAAGGGCGACATACCTTCCAAAATCTAAGTTGAACTTATCCTGATGAATTATCAATCCCTTTTTTGGGGGTGTTGTTCGATATGACTTCATTCCAAAGGAATTTCAGTGATGGGAGTTTTCATGATGACTTTGACAAACCTTCGTGAACCATTACTGAAGGGCCTGTTCTGCTGTTTTGACTTTTAACACGATAATGTAACAAAAAAGCAGAACACCAACACAGCATTTCGAACAAAACGAATCAGATTATTGACAACAGTTTATACATCACGAGTCGGTTCAAGGCCATACGCGGGAACATTGTAAATTTACTGACACTTGACAACCGCTTCCATGTGTGATAGTTGAAGCGATCGCATGATATTCCATTATCACATATTATCATACCCAACACCTACGATGTCTTCTGTCAATTCGAACTGGCGGATTTATTTCAAAGTTGAGGAATGAAATAAGAGCCAATGACAAAAGACCATCCAGAACCCGAGTGAACCCGAGTATCTGAAAGATTATAAGGGGTCCCAAGCCCAGCGCAGTTTCATTTCACGGAAACAGGTGAACCACAGGAACCCATCCTCGTCTTCCACTACTGTCACTCCAATGAAACTGTGAGCTTGCATGCGCGACAGACGCACTTCCTTTACATTCCAAACACTATACTGGAGAAAGACCAGGCCATAGAAATCCAAATAGGGGCATTAAAAGGAACAGTCACCCTCCTTAAACGAACGCTAGGTCAAGTTCAGACATAGTTGAAATGTTTGGCTTCGGGTGGAAGCCCCACGTACAGTTATAAAAAGTACGAAAAAGAGTATAAACCAAGAGAGAAAGATACTATATCTCCATGTCTCTTCTACCTTATGAGCAGTCTAGCATGCTCCCAAACACAGACTGCTGCCTCTATTCCTCACTACACATACATACATCTTACACGCTACACATTCTTTTCAAAATTAAAAAAGGCATCGTTTTTAAGGACCTTGACTTCGGCTCTCTCCTTCTATGGGTGGGGCATTTTTGCGGGTGCTCGCCCTTGGCCCCGCCTTCCTGAGTAAGAAACCCCTCGCCACCACCAACCAAATAAGGATTGGCTATATCGTAACCACAGCACTATACGAGTAAACTCAGAGTAAGTCCTCGATGAGATGCCAACTCCTTCCAAGTACACCATTGTACAGTCAGTTACGAAAGTTGGGGTACAATGAACTATGCCTACCTTACGGCCCAGTATATCGCCACTTCGATAACTGATGGTAATGATAACAACCAGCAGGGCCGCCGAAAGGGCGGGGAAGCCGGGTTATATCCCTGGGGCCCGGAAAGAGGGGGGGGGGATAAAATCTAAAAAATATCAATAAAGCAATTGATTAAATAACAGAGAGGAAATATAATTAATGAACGTACATTTTATAGAGATTATCATACTGTATGTTTTGAATAGTGACTTGGACATATAATCAGTTTGCTTGTTATGTGCACAAAAAACATTCATAATAAAATACTGAGTAAACAGGGTGGGCCCAGATATCAATCCTTCCCCGGGGCCCGGGGCAGCTCTCCCCGGCCCTGACAACCAGTGAGGCGTGCCAGAAACTGGCACAACGTTCAACCCAACTAATACGACCATCGCTCTAACGCCTGTATTGTTATTATTACAAGCATAATCGGGAGTCGAACTCCTGACCTCAGTGCCTTCAATTCTCTTATAGGGAAACGGTGTTACCCAATGAACTACGGACGCTGGTACAACCGATGGTACCTCAGTAATTATAAATGCGTTTGCCTCTTTATGAAATGCTCATTCGTACACTCTGCTATTTATTCATTTTCTCGACGTCACAAAGCGTGACGTACAGCACAACGCGCAGTACTTCTAGCGTGACCTAGAAGGACTTTTCGTTCTTTATATTAAACACGAAGAGGAAAGAGTTGATGGGTACATTCTTCGTATGAGGATATTAAGAGAAAACGCTTCTAGTTACCAACTTCAGATATTAAACTTTCACTCGTAAAGAAAAAGCGATGTCCTAAAATACATAAACAAACATTTCGCGGATTACCCTAAATTCTATTAGTTTCTACATCAGCCTTGTAGTGGGCTCCATATAGACTTTAGAGGAGAATGCAGGGGACCGAACCCGGACACTTCAATTCAATTTCACGAAACGGAATCCCTTGTCACCGCGCGGGCCACTTTTTGCCGTAGGTGTCCCCCATAACAGGGCTAAGGGCTAAAGTATTGTTGAAATGGAAAATAAAGTCTGAGAAAGACTGAGAATATGCGTGATTATAAATGCTGCTCATTAATTAATTAGCCAGAACTCGTAGGTCAATGGGTAACACCGTTTCCCTGGAATTAAAGACACTGAGGTTGGGGACTCAATTCCCGATGCTGCTGCTAATAATAACCCAGGAATTAACGCAATGAACAGCATTAGTTGGCCTGGCCCTTCTGACCGGTTACTGTTAATCATATAATTATATTAATTAATTTATATTAGTTTCAGCTTTTTATGATTTTCATATTGATTAAAAAATCACAGAAAATATGAATTTTCTGAGAAGTTACTCAGTTCTTTTATTATCAATAATGTGCTTACAAATTGGTTAAGATATTAACCATTAAAATGTGTTATACTGGCAATTCCAGTGAACACGTAAGCAAATTGTAAAAATGGTCTAAAATAGGTTTTAAAAATATAAACTAACGCTCTAACAATATATATATAATATATATATATATATATATATAATATATAATATATATATATATATAAATAATATATATATATATATATATATATATATATATAGTGTGGCGCAAAAGTCAGAAACCATAGGCACATTTTATTAAATTATAATAAATGTTCGAGTTGGTGGTCTTCCACTTGGAGACACTTTCTGACGCGTTGAATGCATGATGTATGAACATTCCTAAACACATTGGTACTGATTTTGGCACACTCAAATGTGATTTTATCCTTTAGAGAACGTATGGTTCTGGGTCGATCAGCATAGACCACCGACTTGAGATGGCTCTACAAGAAAAAGTCAAGAGGCATGAGGTCTGGAGACCTAGGTGGCCATTCGACGGGCCCTCGCCGTCCGATCCACTTGCTTGGGAATGTTTCATCTAAAGAGCTCCGGACGATGTTTGCGAAATGTGGTGGTGCACCATCCTGCTGAAACCACATCTCCGTCCGTTCTGCAAAAGGAATGTCGTCCAGTATGGGCATTAGAAATGTTTGCGGCATATGCAGATATGTTTCACTTGTTACATTGCCGTCGTAAAAGTACGGACCAATTAACCGATCCCCTCAGAGCGCAGCCCACACCATAATTCGGGGATCGAATTGCACATATCCTTCCTCCATCCAGTGAGGGTTCTCATTGGCCCAATAGCGTGCATTATGCCTATTGATACGACCGCTGAGGTGAAATATCGCTTCGTCGCTGAAGATAATCCTTCGTTGAAGCTGTCGATGTTGTAGAAACCACTGGCAGAACTCTACACGACGGTCTGTGTCGTCACCGTGCAGTTCCTGAACGAGTTGGACTTTGTAGGGATGGAAACGATTTGTTGTAAGAATTCGTTGAATGGATCTTCTGGAGACACCCGTTTCCTGGGATAACTTTCTTAAGGACTTACGTGGGCTGTTTTCGAGGTGATTGAGTACCGTTAGTGATGTTGCTGCATAGGTTGAACTTTTTTGGCCGGCCACTACACTGCCGATCATGAACACTTCCCGTTTCTTTGAAGCGATTGAACAGTTTTCCAACTGATATGATGCCTGAACAATTGTCGGCCTCTCAAGGTGTTTGTTATTAAAAGCAGTAGCAACTGATCGGTGTGTGTTACCACGCCTCGCACACATTAAAAGTATCTCCACCCGTTCATTTATTGTCAATTTCTGTGCCATAGGTTCAACAACAAATCTGAAAAGAACAAAACACATATTAAAACACAAATTATTAAAATGTGTCTATGGTTCCTGACTTTTGCGCCACCCTGTATATGATGCAAACCCACAAGGTTGTTGGTTTGCATCATTCATTCATTTCACGTATTTAAGTGTGAAATTCATCCGATATATATCTACAGTATATATATGGGCTTCATAAAAAGTCGACATATAAATTTCTACGGCATATAACAATATTTTCACGGAACTTTGGATTTTTTTCATACAGTTCAGGTTAGACTATCATCAAATTTACGGTACAACCTGGCGTATTCTAGAGTTTTCTTTTGACAAACACGACTAAACTTCTTTCACATTGAGAATGTCTTCGAATTTCTTCATCACTTTATATAAAATTTGCGCTTTGAAAATCACGTTGCATTTCCACAACACTTTTTTTGTATGGAAATAACGCTTCACAGTAAACACGCATTTTGTTGTAAAATACACCATCTTGTATTGTAAATTCGATGATAGCCTAGTTTACTTAACCTAGTCTGAACTAATTGCGAGAAAACGCTATAAACTTTCGGGAGAATAATGATGAGTCGTAGAAATTTCTCAAATCCTTTGTGACACGAATTAACCCTCTACCGTCGAATGGATCGAATACGTGCCATTTCAAGTACACGCATTTCGGCGTTAAATGGTTAAACAAAATAGGACGTTCTTTTTTGGAGACCCTGTATAACAATAACATTTGGAGTTATTTAGCTCCTTCGTAACAGTAATGGTTACGTGGCGGAGTGAACCTACAGTTGTAAGTAAAATCTGAACCACGGGTCGTTACATCATCTGAAAGCGAAAAACGGTCACCCATTCAGCTACTAAACAACCCGAACGTCGTTTAACCTCGCTAATCTAACGGGAAGTAGCGTTGTGACGTGGCTACATTTTAACATCTACGAAGAGGATAATAATAATTTTATATATTTCTCGCGGGTTTATTTAAAACAATTTTTTTATTATCCCTCTTTACTTGTAATGTCAAATACTATTTCTCCGAATCTCTACCAAATTCCTCGCTATGTATAACAGTCCACATAAATCAAATCAATCTACACTCGTATTACGCATAACAGTTTCAAAATAAAAATAAAAAGATGAAATAACGGACATTTTTATCCAGTGAGATTTTAACAGTTTAAACTTGTGGCAGTTACATTTTTAAAGGCAACTTCGCAAATTTTTACCCACTGGCGGTGGATGTGAATTTTTTTTTATTTCGTGTGTGTGTGTGTGTGTGTGTGAATTTATTGACCAACTGGTTTTCCTGCATTTTTAAAAATTCAAAATTAAAAAAAAAATTATTCAGAAAAAGAATACGAGTTTCATAAAATTTTACTATATTTTACCATATTCTTCCGTACAGTTTAGATATCTGATATGACAGTAATATATTCGCAGTATTCTAATGTGAATATGCCGTTGGAAGCATGGAAGCTTTTTAGGCAAAATTAATAGGATACAATTTATTTATTACATAAGGGGAAATGAAACGGTAAGTAATGACAATATATGGAGCTATTGAAGAATAGGGACCCCAGCCTTCTTTAGTTAGCTTTATAAGGCTAACTAACGAAAATATCATGACCTAACCTAACCAATCGTCAAGGGCGTAGAGTTAACCTAACGATTGGTTAGGTTAGGTCGTGATATTTTCGTTAGTTAGCCTTATAAGCCTAACTAAAGAAGGCTGGGGTCCCTATTCTTCAATAGCTCCCAATATATTTTACAAAAGTGTATGAAATCATATGAAAGCGGGGAGGAACTGTAATATAAGGTAACGCATTACCTACTACTCGTAGTAACCAACCCCTTTTGCTCTAACAGCCATTTATCCATCAGCACACGTAGAGTTTCTTAACCTGTGAGAACAGTAAAATACATTTTTCATAAGTTCATTAAATATATATATATGATATATTCCTTATTATTATTTAATTTAAAATTTATTTTGATACTCATTTGTAATTATATAATTATATAATTCATATGATTATGTAAATGATACCTACAAACAACGATAATATAAATAAATAAATGCTAAATAATTCTGGGGTAAAATTTTATTATTTCATATTGCGACATTCGGCATCTTTACAACCTTGAGTCACGTGTCCGATTTATTTACTTTCAAAATGTGAACCGAAACACAATCAGGAGCCGAAAGATAGATCAGACAGGCAGTTAATATCGTTAAAAACGGTAGACTAATCTTTTGCGTTTCATTTATTTTGAACGATTAACGTTTTTCTTTTATATTTTCAACAAATGTTTTCGGTTCTAAATTAAAATAATAATTTTTAATATAAGATATTTATTAACAGATTCCAAATTAAAGTGTCCTTTAGAAAGGTTAACCCATAGACAGCTGTACATTGCGAATCACATGGAAAATAATTATCACATGAGTCATTTCGGAATATATATATATATATATATAATATATATATATATATACACACACACACACGAGTGTATATATGCTACAAAACATATATATATATATACATTATAACTGCAAACACGCAGTATAATTAACGTAAAGAACGACGCTTTGTATAGGAGAATTATCCGCGCAAGGTGAGAGCGAAAGAACGAAACAAATGAAAAAATGAGGTAACCACCCGGGATCTTCCGATTGCCGGTCAGATATGATAACCATTACACCACGGGCCTCACTGTTCGTAGTTATTTGCTTACAAAGTTTATGGAAGCATATATTTTGCCTGTTTCAAAAATAAATATACTATAGGGAATACTGTATCCAGCAGCAATTACAGGCTTATTGCTGATGGATGGCTGCTGCTTCTTAACTCGACAAACTTTTTCTACATCGATTGAATGAGGACCTTAAGATTCTGTACACACGAAGCTAAAAACACTTTTCACTACTTTCTGCAACAAAAGTTATGGGTAGCAACTTTGTACTAATGGTTCTGACAGAACTCTAAATTTACTTTATAACATCTTTTAGACCGACGCATAAGTTACCTCCAAGATGCTCAGCTTCGCAAATGTTTGCTAACCACACTGTCTTGAGCTTCGTACTTAATACAGCCTAATGCAAAGAATCAAAAACTCTGACAATCCAGTTGTCGAAGCTATTCATCAGTCGGTCTTTGTCTTCTAAATTATGGGTTACGTGGTATGAATACGTTTGTCGGTAGCTCACTGAACACCTTGATTGCTATTCTTTATTATCTGTATTTTTAGTTTAGACTAATTTTGTTATTTCTTCTTATTATTACTATTTGTAATATGAACTCTGTTATTCTTCCGATAATATTTTTCATTTTCATTTTCAGACCCTCATAAAGTAAGTATATATATATATATATATATACACACACACACACACACACACTGTAGATCCTCAACACCGGATACGTTCACACAGTCCTAGGCCCAGATTTCAAGATAAACGTAATTCTTCCTCTTGTTAACTGCGCATGCGTAAAAGAAATAGATATAAGAATTCTTATATACAATAACTGATTTGAATTTACTGTTTTATTCAGCCTCGCTTATTTAGTTGTTTATAATTGTGCATCTTTTTTATTAATTAATGAATATATGGAGGAAGGAAAAAGACTAAGAAATTAATTAATTTATATCTACTATAATTAAATGCGAGGTAATGCGAACAGGAAAAATATTTGTGGGGAAAATTGGCGAATCACTTCATTCACTATTTATCTGTTCAGTTTACCTCCCCACCCCCTCCACCAGCCCCCCAGTCGTTTCAGTGAAGAGACAGGCAGTGCATTCTCCTCTGTTCGTTGTTGTTGTTGTTGTTGTTGTTGTTTTCTTTTGTGGTGCGAAGTTCCAGGAGATTCAACGATTATTATCAGGCATATTCAGTAACACTTTTGGTTCTCTTCTTCCTCTTTGGGGTGGAGAGGGTGCATTTTTGCGGGCATTCGCCCTTGGCCCCTCCTTCCTACCTAAAAAAGACTTATAAATAAGTATTGTATATATAACATTATTTTAAATAACGCTCATATAAGATCTCATTCGTAATTTATTCGCAAATTAAGAGAGACTTCAAAAAGTTTAGAAAGAAAATGTTTTTTCAAACTTTATTTCATTTTTTACAAATCCAAAATGAAGTTTCAAAATAAAAATATTTTCCTTATTCCTGAATTAAAAAAAAAAAAACTTTCTCCCCCTTTCCCCCCAAAAGTAAAAAAAAAAAGAGAGTCCGTAATGCAGCCACAACAAAACTGAGATCATTGACATGACGCCGCCGCGAAGGATTAATTAAAGGAGGTGTTCCTGCGTATAAACGCCTTCCTTATCTCTTCAGTTCCTTCCTCACCAATTTTCAGCTCTTTCCACGAAAAATTTCTAAACCATAAACTACGTACGACTCGCTTACTCTACAAACGTACGGTACGTACACACACACTATTTCAGATAACACAAATGTGGCACACTTAAAGCAGATACACATACACACAGACACACACACACTATCTATCTATCTATATATTTTTTTTTATATTTTTTTTTTATTATTATTACTATATGTGATATGGAGCACATTTCCGCCAATAAAAATGTTTATTTCATTTCATATTTCGAAAGAGAGAGAGAGAGAGAGAGAGAGAGAGAGAGAAAGAGAGAGAGAGAGAGAGAGAGAACCGACTTCACAAACTTGATTGTATCTCGCGTTGAAAGTATTTGAAAGTGGAACTTCGGCTTAAAATGAGTTAGTTATTCGACATGAATGATCGTCGATTGGTGAAACAAAACTATTCTTTCGGTGAATATCAAACCCGTAATCGGCGACTTAGCGGAATAGCTCAAAATTTCTCCACCCTCAAACGTCTGTCTATTTTCACGAGTAATTTTAGTCATGTTTAAAGTTTGCAATTTCTTTCATTAACTTATCGAAAATGTCGGCCCGATATCACGATGTGCTATCAAAATATCGGTATCACGATAAAGAATTGCTCAGGCGCGTTTGTTATTCAGATAATGGAAGCATTCGAAAGTGGCAGATTTTTCGATAAGTCATCGATTACGGCTTAGATATTCACTAAAATAATAGTTTTACTTCTCTAATCAACAGTGCCATTCGTGTCTAGCTTTTTTGTTAAGGTAGAAAGGAAGGGCCAAGGGCGGACACCCGCAAAAATGCCTCCTTTATCAGAAAGAGAGAAACAAAATCAAGGTCTCCGAGGCTAGCAATACTTATATATATATATATATATATATATATATATATATATATTAGTGATGTAGGTCGCATCCGCATCCGCATCCGCGGAACATCCGCACGTTTTCTCGCATCCGCGTCCGCATCCGCACTTTGGACTGCGGATGTCGTGCGGATGTGGACCGTTGAGATAAAACGTCATTAATAAGCGGAAATTATTAAATTCTACTATATTAATAGAACTAGTTCATTGTGCGCAAAAGTGATGCAAGCGACAAGACGAGAGGCTGTTCTTGTATGAAGTTACTCTCTTGCAACCTACTTAGATCCACGTTACAAAGCTAAGTTATTTTCACCTAGTACATTAGAACGAGTTAAATCATCACTTGGCAAAGCAGTTGAAGAGCTTCAATCTCTTGAATCTGTCGCTTCGCCACCCACCAAAAGAATAAAAGTTTCAGTGACAGAACCAACACCTTCAACAAGCAAATCTATCACAGAATCTGTCTCTCAGTTTCTTGAGTCAAGCAGCAATGACGAGACCTACGCGATGTCAAAAGATGTAGTAAAAATGATCGAGAGCTATCACCAAGAAAAACGCCTGGCTGCATGTGACAATCCTATTAGTTGGTGGAAAAATACGCAGAATATCTATCCATACTTGAGTAAACTTGCAAGGAAACATTTAGCCTGTCCTCCAACAAACGTACCAAGCGAGAGATTATTTAGCAGTGCTGGATTAATATATGATGAAAAGAGAAACAGACTGGCAGCAGAAAAGGCAGAAAAATTAATGTTCCTTAAGCATAACCTTCCTATAATTAAGTTTGAACATTAAACGATGAACATCTTAGTTTACTTTATTTTAATTACTCATTTATAAATATGCCTAATAAAACTTTAAACTTAATATAAATAGTTATCAAGCTAATTAAAGATCTCTTTCTATAAGGGTGGAGGAGGAGGTTGGGGAAAGAGGTCGGTGGGGTGCATTTGAGTTGGGTTCACGTCCCGCATCCTGGTAACACAATTATGGTTTCTAATTGTGGCTGAAACTCAACAAAATATAACGAATTTATCTGCAGACGAATTCACTAATTGATTTCTATATTAGTTAGATGCTTGATATTATTTTATATGTTCAGAGAAAAGTACAGCAATTATTGTACAATTAATCAATTATACTACACTATAGCTACAGCTCTCTCTATATAATAACTTATTATATACGTTAAACACAACAAATCTCGAATATATCCTAAAAAATAACGAAAATGTAGACATCCGCATCCGCATCCGCGGATGTTGAAATCAAACATCCTCATCCGCATCCGCATCCGCGAATGTGAAAAAAATTACATCCGCTACATCACTAATATATATATATATATATATATATATGAAAAATTATTTCACGAAAGTAGACGAGACACTGAAAATGATCAGCTAAAGAGGACAGTGACAGGAGAAACGGGAGTTCCAGCACTCCCTGTCTCCTGCCTAATATCTCCCCTGGAGTACGTCCCTGGTCAATTGGTGTCTAATCAACTCCTACTTTAAGCTAAAGTTCTATCTTCAAATATTTTTAACATGAGATATTATCAAATTGTGGCATCTACTGTCAGCCCACTCTGCTATACAGGGTGTCCCACGAGTCCCAATCTATTTCTTGTAAGGAGTGAACAAGAAGTAGACTGGGGCTTTTGGGACACCATATATATATATATATATATATATATATATATATATATATATGTTGTCCGGCCGTGTTCTGCCTGGTACGAAACAATGTTCATCTCTTTCGCGAATTATCGATACAGCATTTCGGCTTTCGCCAGATATTAATTGCGTCTTTTCCGCTCGTGTGTTACAAGAAGGCTTCCGTGCTCTTTATACTTAATTATTAAATCCAAGTATTTTATCCGATTAAAGAAGTTAAAATGAGCATCATAATTTGTTCTTTATTTCAGATCTTTTATATAAAATCACGTACAATTTGTACAATTTCACAAAAAAAGGTCATAATACCGTTTAGACATCTACTTAAAACTCAAAGTAAGTCGTCGATTCTAAAACATCTTGTGACTTCAAGTCTTGACCACAAAGAATGAATGTAATATCCTGTAAATTCATAGACTCAATGGGGCGTCCCAGTTTTCATATCTACCAAGAGGATATTCCTCTCTATTCAACCAATCAAATCTACGCATTTGTTGGAAATGGAGAGGTTGCAACTATCTAGATTTTGGTTTTACGATTAAATATAGTTACACAACAATAATTATTCAGGAATTCCAGAAAGTGGTACATCTCTGAGGCCAACTAATGCGACTCCTTGGTCTAACCCTTCTATTATTACTGCCACACATTCAGCTACGGACTGTGGCAGTTATACAAAATACATACCTAAGTAAACCACATTCTAACACCTTTGATTCTGTATTTCTAAATTCCAACCACTTCCTGTACATTAGTTCGAAAACCACAAAAATAACGAAGATATGCACGAGTGTCCATAGGGCGAAGTTTACAGTAAACAGTGCAGACTGCTGTCGCCTGTCTGCGGCTAGGAGTGACAGTTAAGATTTTGGTATTTCTATCCACTTGTATAGGACAGTAATCAGTGAGTGAGTGAAATATATTTTATTTTTATATATTATTTATTGAATATTTTAACTTATAAGCTGAAACCCAAGACATTTTACGTATACCGTGTATATATATATGGAGAAAGAGAGAGAGAGAGAGAGAGAGAGAAGTGTTACAACGTTATAGAATAACGAGATGAATTGGATATTGCTGACAAAAGTTTCCACAAAGCATGATTAATTGAAATACATTAGTTTATGACACAAAACATATTAATTTTCACAAACATATTCACGAATATTTGCCGTCGATAGAATTTGAGTAAAAAGGCGCGATTTATTGCAATGGAAAGTCTGTTAAATTTGAATTAAGAAGTGTAAATAGTTGTTCGTTTAAAAAGGTGTCATAGAACAGTTGTTCGTTTAATTATAATCCCAATTTGGTTCTATGACACCTTTTTAATCTTTAATTGAATGTATCCGCGATGCGTTATTCGCTGAGAAACCATTAATAGATTTTAAAGAGTAACTTTTGATACATCCTGAGTGTATAGAAGAAGGATTGAGATGCACACTTTGTTTACGACACAGAAATGAACGTCAAAGGGAATAAAACATAATTTATTGTGATTCTGAACAATAACATTTCAGCTCGGCAAGAATATATAGCGTCAATAAAAAACGTTTCTGACGTTTAGTATAAACGTCATTAAAACGTTTCTGACGTTTACTAAACGTTCCATTTTTGCCGGGCTAGTTAACCATGGTTGGTAACCTTGGTTTTGTTTCCGCTCGAACTGTTCATTCCGGGTCTCGATCCTGGGGCCAATGGATTCGTAGTCAGCGATGCAAACCGAGGCGCATCAACAAAATAAGATCTGTCTGTATGTCCGACATAACTCATTGCTCTAAAATGGATTGTGTCAAAGTTTAACTTCAAGAATAATGAATCAGTTATTTCCTATAATACTTGTTTATATTAATAAACAAACGGAGGCGACCTCTACAGCTTTATGCGGGATCCGAACCACGAGTCGCTACATCATCCGAACGCGGGGGACGGTCACCCACCCAACTACGGAACAACATGGCTTAACCTGGCTGATCTAACGGGA
>JAJOZX010005143.1:137500-350939 GCA_023014485.1 Bathynomus jamesi
GAACCAACTGGACAGGTTCTTGTGCAAAATCGTTAACTATTCATGCGTAGCTGGCTATGAGGGCAGGATGAGAGTGAAAAGCAACTCTCTCTCTCTCTCTCTTTCTCTCTCTCTCTCTCTCTCTCTTTCTCTCTCTCTCTCTCTCTCGTATTATATATATATATATATATATATATATACACAGGGTGGACCCAAAATTTTTTTTACCACTTTCTGTATATAAAACAATAACATTAATGGCTTGATTATCATTTGAATGTTGTGCATTTAATTAGCAAAACTTTCCTAAACTTTCTATTTCATCTTTTGCATAATTAATTTAAAGAATACAAATGCAATATGCATAGATACAATACAGAAGACATACGTCATACCAACAGTATACGTCACACATTAAAATTCATTTATACGCACTTAAAAAGAAAATTTTAAAATTAGCATTAAGTAAATAATATAGTACAGGGTGGCACAAAAGTCGCGCACCATAGGAATTTTCAGTGTTGACTATATAATACTGTATATAATTTTTTTTTTTTTTTAGGTAGGGGATGGCTGCGAAATTAACAATAGACGAGAGGGTGAGCTAGGTTTTAATGTATGGAATACCAGGTATTACAAATCGTCTATTGTTAATTTCGTAGCTATTCCCTACCTAAAAGAAAAAATAATATAGTTATCTGAAAATTCCTATGGTGCGCGACTTTTGCGCCACCCTGTATATGTAGTCTATAAATACATATTAAATCAAATAAAAATATTTTGGAAAAACAATTGTCTATTTACTTTCGTCACTCCCATATATGCTACCACTCAGAATGGTCCCACGTTGGGTGGGCTTCCACCATGAAAAATAAAAACTTCGATATTTGCCATTTACCATTACTTATTCGAACTATAGTGGATTTAATATCCCAGAAAAGTTTCTTGTTCCATGTGCTGTATATATATATACATATAGATATATATATATGGTGTTGGTGTTGTTTTATTAGCGTAACTCATGAAACGCTCTATAACTTTGACAACAACAAAAAGACGAAGGTGGAATTTTGCAGAATCAGAGTTAGGTACAGTCGTGCATGACTCAACTGAATTACGGCCAATGCTGGAATTTTTGTTCCCATTCTTCTACAGCGACGTTACATTAGAGTAGGAACCTCCTCCGCGTTTTCGAAGGTAGACCACAACAAAATGCTAACATGTTGTTCGTTATGTTTTGTTGTAGCCCGAGTTTGAAAACTGTAACTGGAAATGCTTCCTTTCAGATAATCCTTAATATTATATATATATAGTGGCCCCAGATTTTTTGAGATAGTACTTCGATCACCAACGAACGACTAAATGTGGTTCTTACAACTCTACCATTGCATGGCGGCATCTTGCACCGACTTACAAATTCATTAAATATAACAATGTACCAATCTGTGTTAATGGTTTCTTGGAAAAAAGAATTGTCTCGTACATTCCTTCTTTTATTGCACACCACACACACACACGCACACATACATACACACACACACACACACACACAACACCACCTTTCCGAGCATAAAGAGGAACTGTCATGGAAACCATGAAGGTTCTCGTTTATTCATATCCGTGTACTTTGTGTGCTTGTATGAAAAATGCTTTCGAGGGAACGTTGCCACGTCATGCATAGCTACAGATGTGTCCTTGCAAAATTTCACCGTGATCTGTTCATTGTGTATCAAGTTAAGGGATGTTTTAAAGGATACACGAAGCTTTCCAGGAAAACCTGTTTCTATAAGTTATTATGCAATTATTTCATAATCACACCAGTCGAAGGCTTTGGGAAATCCGTGTATAATGTGTTGGTTTTATTTTTGTCGCACGACTTCCAAATTTTTTTCTTTATAGGCAACACTTTCCGTTCGAAAATCAGAGTTGGTATGAAGTATTTCTTCAGTCGAGTGTTGCTGGTAGTCCGTTCTTTGAAATGATTGAATTTCCGTTTTGCAGCCAGGGAATGTGGGTTAATTGAAGCTTTTGTCAAGTACATTGTGATGGATGATGGTGCCCATGTATTTTCTTCATTGTTTTGTTTGGAAACTGCATTCCAGGTGTCAAGTTCTGGCGCTGAATTTCCTCGCATCTGAGTGATATAACATTAATTAAGCTTCCTTCCGAGAAATCAGTATCATGCATGACGAAATTAATCCCCAGATAATAGAGTGGCCAATGGTTCGAATTCCATGTGAAGCTGTAGGTCCCTCCCATGTATATATATATGTATATACATTTTAACTGCAAACACGCAGTATAATTAACGTAAAGAACGACGCTTGTATAGGAGAATATTCCGCGCAAGATGAGGAGGGAGAACGAAACAAATGAAAAAATGAGGTAACCACCCGGGAATCGAACCCGGGATCTTCCGATTGCCGGTCAGATATGATAACCATTACACCATGGGCCTCACTCGGTCAAATGCCGTAATTCTCCTACATACGCGCATTGGTTTCTGCGCGTATGTAGGAGAATTACGGCATTTGACCGAGTGAGGCCCATGGTGTAGTGTTTATCATATCTGACCGGCAATCGGAAGGTCCCGGGTTCGATTCCCGGGTGGTTACCTCATTTTTTCATTTGTTTCGTTCTCCCTCTCATCTTGCGCGGTATATTCTCCTATACAAGCGTCGTTCTTTACGTTGATATATGTATATATGTATATGCGTTTCATTTGGTGATTAAACTCCAATAGCAAAAAATAATAAATAAATAAATAAAATTCAATTTTTAACTTTTCAAATTTAATTTACAAAATCTTTCCCGATTTTGTATCAATATTATTATTATTATTATTATTATTATTATTAATTAATTAAATATTTAAAAAGTGAAATAGAGTAATCAGTTTACTAAACCGTAAAAATAATAATTATTATTATTAAGTATTATTATTTTAATTGTTTTAAAAAATCTTACTCGAAGTCATTTCCCTTATTTTGGTTTCTGCTCCGATTAAACTTAAGAGGAATGTAACCAAAACTAAATAGGAAGCATTTTAACAAACGATCGTACTTGGATTATTAAGGGTCTTTTAATGAAACAGTCCCCCACCCACCCCAAAAAGTTTCAAAGTTAAAAATATTTGAGAAGTCTTTAAAATGAGAGACAAAAATTAAATAAATTCGCATAAAAATGGCCACCGAATTCTTGGTCAAAATTGAATTTCAAAACCTATTCCGTGAACCTTGTCGTCAAATGTTAACATCTTAATGAAGTTATTTGTTCTGAATTTATAATAAACGTTCCCACGTTTGTGAGAAATAAATTCATAATATATATATTTAAAATGATTAATTTCCCGAAGGATATTTTTTACAATATAAACATCGAGTAAAAAAAATTAATAGACTTAATGATGAAACAGTTTGGTGTATTTTTAGAAATATTTACACGTTTTAATAATTTTTTTTAGAAACTTTTCAATTTCTATCAATTACAATGTATTTGAAATATAACAAAAATTCGTAAAAGAAAGTCCATTTTTTTATTTTTCAATTTTTTTCTGCGAAAATAAATGTTTCACCAAAACGGAACGTTCATCATCATTCACTAGAATGAGTTGCATCGTTGCATCATTTCTGCCCGGATACATTTAAGACAAAAGAGGTTTACATCACAGATGTAACCCATTTAGTCCTTTTGGGAAAAAGACCGAAATTAAATTCGAAATTAAATTAAGATGTAAAATTCCACAAGGAAATAGGAAAATCAACCTCGCGCTACTTTCGTTTATATTTGAATACCTCAGGGAGTAAAATTTCAAAAAGAGAGGTGTTGCAAATATACACGAAAGTACTTTTGAGTTTTTTTTACTAGTTTCCTGTTTTTAATATATATATATATATATATATATAGATGCCTTCGTAGTTTAAGTAGAAGTATAGAGTTAAACATCTTTCAAAATAGAACACCATTCCGACCATACGCCCATTTCAGGGTACAGGCAGCTCGCAGCAGCATTGCTAAGCAAATAGAGGATCAAAATACTGACGAGACTTTCGTACGTGGTTCATCACCAATGAATGCACCAATGCTCCGTGTTAGTCAAGTCAAAAGAACATTCGTATCCGTATTCATTTGATTGCAATTTTCGTTAGTTTGTATTGCAGACACTTCCAGTTATTATCAGTCCTGGTGCATGGTTCTTCAGGAGCAAGATGCGCCGCAAGTTTATGTTTCTTCTTCTCAAAAGCAGCACAAATTTACCTGTAGCAATCACAGTCATATTAGTGTGGGGCTAATATTTGGCAAATATATGAGTGTGCATTGTAAGTACTTCATTACAAAAGAACACGTTCGTATCGTTCAAAGTACTGACATTGCAAGTATACGCGTTTGATTTAAGCGATATAGGCGAACCATTCGTGGGCCAAAAAGGCATCCCTAGCCCCCTTTGTTTCTTCGAATTCCATTGTAGTGGCAGCAAATCGCCGCATTTCTCGGAGTCATCACCGATACCTGACGAGAGGAGAACCGAGGGCGTGGCTACAACACGTCGGAACACGCCATCCCATATTACAGCTTGTTCTCATCGACAAGATCCAACAGCTTGTATATTTTCATGTTGGAAGGCTGCCTGTGCATGCGAGCGGGAGGAACAAAGGTATTTTTAGAAACATGAGCTACACGTATATAAGGACGGGGCTCGAGTTCATAAAATATTGTATAAGTTATATATATATATATATATATATATAAATAATTAGTGTGCATATATATATATAATATATATATATATATATATATATATATATATATATATATATATATATATATATATATATAATTAGATATATAATAATATGTATATATTATATATATATATATATATCACAACTAATGCCTATCACAACTAATGGAACACTACAACAACATTATTGATGCACTTGAAAGTAATGAAAACTATGATGTAATATACACAGACTTTGTCAAAGCGTTCGACAAGTGTGACCATGGAATCATAATACATAAACTGAAATATATGGGAATAACAGGAAAAGTAGGGAAATGGATATATAATTTCCTTACAGTACAAGGAGTATCTTCATCAGAATCAGAGGGCATTAGCTCAGTACCACAAGGAACAGTATCAGCTCCACTACTCTTCATAATCATGCTAACTGACATAGATGAGGACGTTACCAGAGACAGCACAGTAACATTCTTTGCCGATGACACAAAGATCAGTAGAAAAATAAGAAACCCAGAGGATATAGGATCTCTACAAACCGACATGAACAGAATCTACAAGTGGACGGAAGACAACAATATGAAGTTTAACACTGAGAAATTTCAGCTGTTACAGTACGGAAAAAGAGAGGACCTAAAATCCTGGAATATTACATCCCAAATAGACAGGAAATTCAGAGAAATTCTAGAGCAAAAGATTTTGTGGTTGTAATGACTAATGATACAAAATTTGAAACACAAAATAAGAGAGGAGTAAACAGAGCAAAGAGAATAACTGGGCAGATACTGAGAACCTTTGAACGAAGGGATAGGAATATAATGATTCCTCTACTGAAAACACTGATCACACCCAAATTGGGATACTGCTCGGTCCTAACATGCCCATATAAAAAAGAAGACATTAGACAGCTAGAAGGGATTCAGAGAAGCTTCACAGCCAAGATCAAGGGGTGCAAAGAACTAAATTACTGGGAAAGGTTACGCGAATTAAACCTATATTTACTGGAAAGGAGAAGAGAGAGATACACCATTATTTACACTTGGAAAATAATGGAGAAACTAGTTCCTAATCTTACTCTAAACCCTGTAACTCCCCAAACAACGGTGGAAAGTAGAAAAGGAAGACTGTGTCGTGTTCCCAAATTAAAGGCTAGAGAGGGAACATCCTTAACTCTGAAAGAAAATAATTTTGTTGTGAGAGGACCAAAACTGTTTAATCAGTTGCCCAAAGACCGTAGGAACACGAGTGGTGTTGCGGTAGACATCTTTAAAAGAAGATTAGAATCCTGGCTCAGAACAATCACCGATGAGACGGGAGTACCTGGCTATGTGAGGTGGAGAGTACAAGAAACCAACTCACTTCTTCACCAGGCCAACTCGATAGGAGGGGTGACAAGCTTGACCTTCGTGAAATGAGGAATCAGCCCACAGAATTTGAAAGGTATATATATATATATATGATGGTATTAACCTTGTTTGGAAGACCACGAGATAATAGGATGCATAAATGTGGACAGAACTAAATTATAAAGGTTTGAACCCTGAATCAACCCCAGGGCTACAGCCCCACGGCTCCCGTAGTAACTGGCTACATCAGGCTCTCCAGCAGACACATAATCTACCAGCCCCCCATCCCTGAAAAAACAGCTGGTTTCAAAGATGTCTTTTAAATCACACAACTGCCACGCAGTTAAGAGTTCACCATGCGGTGTTTAAATTAGCGGATTAACCTCGTTTAAAAGACCACGAGGTTATATATATATATATATATATATATATATATATGATACCTAGTACGCGCATAAATACCTTTGTTAGTGAACTTTAAACTCTCACTGAAATGGAACATTTTGTGAACCACGAACGTTGCACAGTATTTGAATATGCAAAAGGAACATTACAGCGTTACCCTCTGATGCTTCTCATTTTAATAAAGCGTAAAGACTTTTGGTAATTTTGATTCAAAATGTTTATGAAAAATCGTAGAACCATTACTCGACAAAACACCTCAAAAACAGGGAAGAGATTTTGTATTCCACGTTGATTTTTAAAGGGTCATTGTGTTTTAAATTGTTGCAGTCACTGGCAACCTTCCAATCAATTTCTTGTACATTCTTCGATAGAAATATATCGAAAAAAAAACGTTTTCACATTAATACACCGTTTCTCGTATATATATATATATATATATATATATATATATATATATATAGTTTAGAAGCTGTGTTACTTCACCTTGCAAGGAAGGTTAGTATCTTCTTTATAGTTTGAAGGTCGATTATTTTTAGATTTTATGTTGTCCACGTTTCCGAGGAGAGAGAGAGAGAGAGAGAGAGACGCTCATTTTTGTGCGTTTGTGCGTTCGAGATTTTTTTTTTCTGTATGCGCCTGAGACACGTCGACAAAAAGTTGAAACCAATTTCTGTTCATAGGGATTTATTTTTCTTTATAAACTACTGTATTTAGTATTTTTTTTAGTAATGAAAAGTTTTATATTTTATTGCGTTTCAAACGTTTAGTATATATATATATATAATATATATATATATATATATATATATATATATATGAATAAAACCACAAAGGAAAGGAAACACAGAATGGTGCTCAAGCGCTTTCGTCGAATGACATCCTCAGGAACACTGAAGTACATAAAGAGTTACAGCCTATATATACGTTACAGGAAAAAAAAAATATATATATATATATATATATATATATATATATATACAATAAACGGAGAAATAAAATAAAAATTAAAAATTAAACATTAAAGGATTGTGGGAGGAGCATACAAATTTGTAAAGAAAAACTACCGATTTTTAGCACTTTTGCTCGAATCCAGCACAAGATCAAATGAATTGTTTCCAACCAATGTTATAGTTAATTAAAAAAATAATATATATGTATATATATGGGATGAATTTCACAATTAAACATGTGAAATAAATGAATGATGAAGACTACAAGAAAAAAATGAAAAAGCGATTTCCCTGACGAGGTGTACTGTTGAATATAGAAAAGGACCTGGAATCGTATTTTCCTTTTTCCTTTTGGGTGTGCATCATATATATATATATATATATATATATGTAGTTTGTCTCGTGAACTTTGTATTTATTATCGTCTGCGGGCATATGTGGACTACTCCTGTCTGTCTGAACAACGACCCTCCGAATAAGACCTTGAGAAAGCACCTTAGGAGCTAAAATTGCGGAACGCATTCTTACGGAAGGCAAAACAGTAAATAAGGACGTTGTAAAACACCGCCAAATTGTTTGCGAGTCCGAACGAACGATGTTTAGGATGGGAGTTCGAGACCCGCTACGTAGCGGTTTCAAGTTACTCACCAACCTTGAAAATCATCTCTGGAGATGGAACATTCTCCAAACTTTCAAAATATGAATTCCATCTTCGCGTATTTTGTTTTCGAATGTTGCCCGTAGTAAATATTTCAAAATAACTTCAAAATGAGGATCGCAAAACCTCGAAAGTTATCGAAATTCAGCTCACGTTAATGGCCAAAAAATAATCGCCAGAGAAAGAGTCTAGTATAGTTCTAAATATAAAAAGGAAGGTAATTTATCTGCCCCGTGAATAATGTGTCTGATCATGAGTTAAAAAAATGAAAGGCGGCAACAATTCCTATTGGTCAATTTTAGCGCGAAGTTTTCCTACTGGTTGAGAGAATCTCGTTTCAACATACTTTTAGTGGTTCGTGTAATTTCAATTTGTTTTTAAGGGTAATGTCCTGTCTGCCCTTTTTACATGTGTCTGCCGGAACATTTCTTAATGTATATAGGCCTATATATATATATACACACACACATATATATACAGTATATACATCATCATACATTGTTACATCATCTGAATGTAGAGGGGGGAGGGGGGGGTCACCCATCCAACTTTGTCGCTTAACTTTGCTGATTGATCTACGGAAAACGGTATTACCACGTGGCTACGTTATATCCATATATACTTTTGTTTAATTTTGTTTTTTTCGAACGACGGTTCAAGATCGACCTGCTGTCAACCGCTCTGCAACATCCCGCCTCATTTAGGGGATTTGATAGATGAAAGAATTGATAGAGTTGATATATATATATATTTTATTGGGGTTGTTTAACCTCCTTCGCTACATCTAAGGTCATATGGCAGAGGGGACCTACAGCTTTACGTGGGATCCGAACCACGGGCGGGTCGCTACATAATCTGGGCGCGAAGGACGGTCTCCCATCCAACCACTACTCAGACCCAATGTCGCTTAACTTCGCTGATCTCCGGGAAGCGGTGTTACGACATTGGCCACGACGTAGCCCATATATATATATATATATATATATAAGGTAAGGTAATTGGAGCAAGTGTAGTTTACGTTCCCCTACATTATCCTAGTGTAGTTTGCGTCCCCCAACTTTGTCCGCGTATACCTGATCAAATAAAACATTAAAACTAACGAAAATATTACGACTTAAACCTAACCAATCGTCAATTTATAAGCGTTAAAAATAACGAAAATATTATGACTTAATCTAACCAATCGTCAATATATATATATATATATATATATATATATATATATATATATTATATATATAAATTGACGATTGGTTAGGTTAAGTCGTAATATTTTCGTTATTTTTAACGTTTTATTTGATGGATTCATTTAAAAAATGTCTCTTAAAGATCCTAGTGTAGTTTACGTTCCCCAACTTTGACCTAGTGTAGTTTGTGTCCCCGTTTGCATCAGGGGAATGTAAACTACACTTGCTCCGGTAAGTTTATTTTTTCGCGATTCCACCTAATGCCTTCAGCTCTGTTATGAGCCCACCACGGTCGCATGCAGCAGCGCCAGAGGGTCCTCCCTCGGCTTTGCTGACACAGCCGCAAGAGTACCGCGGTCGCAACGATGTGTGTATATACAGTATGTATGCCTTCTAGCTCGGTTTAGTCAGACCCATTAGTTTCTCTAAATTCATGCTTCAATATATATATATGTAAGCATTTTGAGACGATCAATGTCACATTAATCTTCATTGTTTTCATTGGTCAACCTCCCACAGACTTTATAAAATTTCAAACACAGAAATCTCTTTGGAATCAAGATCCTTCTGTGTACATAGTTTGTTAAGATGTACATCTTAACTTTGTTCAAATTTGAGTAAATTCTGAAACTTTAAGTTTCTTCTGAAGTTAGTGTAATTTCATTGTTTTAATATTCTAGGTATTTAATTCCTTAAGGCTGAGATTTTTTATAAAGTTATGAATGCGTGTATTTGAAATGTTACCAATTTGTATCTGTCGTCCATAAAGGGTTAACTCATAATTACTGCGTATAATGTACTATATAAAGAACAACGACGTTGTTGGAAATTTCTTACTCTTTCATGTATCACAGAGAAGCGTATTTCCATTACTACATACGAAAACGTTCCGTCATTCACAGACGCTTTTTTGAAGTACAAATTTCCAGCCGACTTTTCTCCACAGTGGTTGGTTGGTATTCCATTTTACGACCTTCTTTCAACTGAGGACACTGGGATAGACACATCGGCGGAGTTTCAACAATTTGTAGAATGAATTCAACTTTATTTTGTCAACAATTTTTGATAATTTCAAATACATAATAAACGGACTGACAGAATATATATATATATATATATATATATATATATATATATATATATATATATATTATATATATATATATATACACATTTAACTGCAATGACCACGCAGTATATTAATGTATAGAAACGACGTAAGTATAGAGGAGCGTTCTGCACACGAGGAAGAGAAATAATGAACAAATGAAAAATGAGGTACCCGCCCGGGAATCGAACCTAGGATCTTCCAATTGCCGGTCAGATATGCTATCCACTACACCACAGGCCTCGATCAGTCAGAAGTCGTAATTCTCCTACATAGGGCAGAAACCAATGCCCTAAGAGGGCACCCTCGCAAATCGTGAATATGTACATTTAACTGCAATGACCACGCAGTATATTAATGTATAGAAACGACGTAAGTAGGAGAATTACGACTTCTGACTGATCGAGGCCTGTGGTGTAGTGGATAGCATATCTGACCGGCAATTGGAAGATCCTGGGTTCGATTCCCGGGCGGGTACCTCATTTTTCATTTGTTCGTTATTTCTCTTCCTCGTGTGCAGAACGCTCCTCTATACTTACGTCGTTTCTATATATATATATAATAAATTATATATATATATAATATATATATGAAGGCCATTTTTAGAGGAAATGAGAACTATAAAAGAACAATTATTACACCTAATAAGGAAAGACCAAACTCCGCAAACACACACACACACACATATATATATATATATATATATATTATATATATATATTATATATAATATAATATATATATATATATATAACTTATATATATATATATTATATATATATAATATATATATATATATATATATATATATATATATATATATATATATATACCCAAGGGTATAAAGGTAACGAAGTAATTTTACTCAAGTACCATACTTAAGTAACTTTTTCTAGTATCTACTTTTTAAAAAGTATTTATATTTTCAAGTACTTTTACTCCAACTTAAGTAATTTGGGGGAAAATTACTTGTACGTTTACTCAAGTACAATTTATTTTATCCATTTCGTTACTGGTGTCTGCGAACGTCTGTTCAGTTGTGCTGGGATGATTTTCAGCCCTTTTCGTGCGAAGCTTGACTGTGGCAACTTCAAAAATCGGTTGCTTCTATAATTGAATAAAAAATTTTGGGCATAATATAGTTGGTTTTAATGGTTGTATGCGTATACTTGTTTTTTTAATTCCTTATATAATTTATTCTGAAACAATAAGATGCGCGCAATATTCATTACTGGCATGACAGTTGTAACAAGTCCATGCATAGTTGCATAGTTGCCTACGTGAGTTGACTTAAACCCTAAGTGTAGTTCTGGATAGCAAAGTAATCAATTATATACAACAAATGTGTTGTAGATACCTAAACGAAAGACAAATCTTACATCACTGGTAATTTGCGTAGTAGTTTGGCAAATCTTTTACGTACAGCGTTTTGTTTAAAGACCTCCTGGCCCACAACATAAATGTACCGGTATGGTTTGCTAGAACTGTAGGTGAGTACTTTTTACTTTCGTTACTCGAGTACTTTATTCAGTAGATACTTTTTTACTCTAACTTAAGTAAATTTCAGGATGGATACTTTTACTGGTACTCGAGTAACTTTTTGATAAAGTACTCGTACTTGAACTCGCGTAACATATTTTAGTACTTTTTACACCCCTGTGTATATACCCCAATAATACATAAGCCATCCACCTAGCCAATCTCACCTACATTAATTCAACAACCACAATGATACCAAGAACCACATACCCCAGTATTCTTAAATACAACGGTCAACCCACTAACACCCAACAGAACCGACCCGATATATCGGCCAATGAATGAATGAATAACAACTGAAAAAGCCCGTTAATCCTCTAACTTATATATATATATATATATATATATCAGTGATGTAGTCGAGACCACCAAGTCCGAGACTGAGACCGAGACCAAGACCTGATCCTGTGAGACCAAGATCGAGACCGAGATCAAAGGTTCGAGATCGAGATCTACCTTCCGAGATCGAGACCCTTAAAATTCGAGACCGAGATCGAGATCGAGACCAAGCTCATGCCCTTTCAATTTGTTTTACACTACTATGGAAATTAGACTATGTTAAGTATATTAATAAACTAATAACTACTTTCTCAGATGTAGTGTGTTGAATGCAAAAAGTGTAGCCTATAAATTAACAAATGAATATATATATATATATATATATATATATATATATATATATATATATATATATATATATATATATACACGTACTTTTTATTTATTTACTTTTATATCTGTTACAGAAGGTTTAATGAACGTACCCACTGCCCAGTTTGACTTGTGCATTTATTTAAAGCATGATAGGTGCTCATTACACTTAAGGAACATCAGCATGCTCAGAAGATCTGCTGAAGTTCGGCTTCTGTGGGGCCTCATTATTATGCCTCCATGGCTAAATACACGCTCAATTGGAGCACTAGAGGCAGGCACTGTTAAAGCAGTCATGGCAATATTGGCCAGTGATGGGAATTTATCCCTTTTCTGGTGCCAAAACTTTATTGGAGAGCAGTTGTCTAAAATATGAGATTCATCGATCTCTAAGAGGTACCGCCGCAACTGTTCCCTGCGGTTCAAAATCTTCCCAGTTTCAACGTTCTTCTGCTTGGACCGATAGCTTTGATATTTTGCCATTAGTCTCGAAACTTTGGTTACACTGTTTTATTTCGTCATCGCTGCTGTGAGAATGAGCGCTGTCTCTCTGTATCTGCTCATTCTCCGTGCTTGAGTTTCCTGTATAACATTTTTCCAACACCATTTCTATGAAAAATAAATTGACATATCGGTACTATAAACAGAGGCATGGCAATTAGCATAAGGTCTAAATAATATATACACTATACAGTATATATATATATATATCCTCTTGCGGGATGAGACAAGGCTCCTTGCTCTCCCCAATGCTGTTTAATTTGTATATTGACGGATTAATTGCTTCACTTAATGAGGCAACAGTAGGATGTTGTATAGATAACACAAAGATAAATAACTTAGTTTATGCCGATGATATGGTGTTAATAAGTCCCTCTGTTAAAGGTCTGGATCGGCTACTAAATGTCTGCGAAGTGTATTCGCAGAAACATGATATTCTTTTTAATGTTACAAAAACTAAGGTTATGCAATTTCATCCTAAAAGCTGTAATCAGCCAGCTGATATAAGGTTTAAAATGAATGGTGAAGTAATTGAGGAAGTACAAGAGTTTAAGTATTTGGGTCAAACTATTACCAGCTCCTTGAGTGATGACTCGGATATAAGAAAACAATCTCGAAGCCTGTGTGCTAAAGCGAATATGACCATAAGGAACTTTCGTTTCTGTACAAGTGAAGCTAAAGACACACTCTTTCGTACTTTCTGCAGTAATATATACGGTCAGCAACTCTGGGTGAATTATAAAAAAGGTTCTGGCAGAACCCTAAATTTGATGTACAACAGGTCTTTTAGACTCTTATATAAATTACCCCCGAGATGCTCAGCTTCGCAAATGTTTGCTACCCGCAATGTCCCGAGCTTCCCGGAGGTAACAAGACGTGCTCAACACAGTCTAATGCAAAGAATTAAAAAATCAACCAACCCGATCATCCAAGCTATCCATGAGTCCTGCCATTTATCCTCTAAGCCAGGGCTTCTCAAACTTTTTTCACTTGCGACCCCTTTGGATCAGACAAATTTTTTCGCGACCCTTCACTCAATGTCATAAAAGCAATAGGTACTAACACTGTATATTTATGAAAAAAATAATATTTTCAAATGTTTCTGCGACACCCAATAATATTTACTCGACCCCCTGAGGGGTCGCGACCCCTAGTTTGAGAAGCGTGGCTCTAAGCTATGGACTTCTTGGTACGAAAACGTCTGTCTGTAGCTCCACTTAACTTCGACAGTGCCGTATTATTTCTAATCAATTGTATATATTTCTATCCTTAGTATATGAACTGTCATTGTATTAATAATATTTGTCATATGGACTATAGTCTGCCAATAAACCTTTTCATTTTCATTTTCATATATATATATATATATATATATAATCAAAGCTATTGACTTCTCCTTAGGGAACCGGAGCTTACAGATGAAAAGAAGGATCAACACAACGGCAAACATTTTCATTTATTTGTACATCAGACGTTTCGACAAATCTTTTGTCATCATCAGTGAGTTAATTTTAGTTTTTATAGTGATGAAATTTAAATGTTTTTAATTTTGTATTGATGCAATTTTCATTTTGCTTTAAGGTTTTAATTTTAATGGTCTTAATATTGTATTGATGTAACTTTCACTTTTCAATTTTGTTTTAAGGTTTTAAGACTTAACTCACTGATGATGACAAAAGATTTGTCGAAACGTCTGATGTACAAATAAATGAAAATGTTTGCCGTTGTGTTGATCCTTCTTTTCATATATATATATATATATATACATATATATATATATATATATATATATATATATAAAATTCTCTATTTAGTGTTTCCATTTTCAATAAAATTAATCTGACGGGGGTGGGGGGGTGGGGGGGTATTTTTTTGTAGCGCTAACCTAAAAAAATTCAGACCCACACCCCTCCGCAAGACAAACGTGGCAACTCAAAACAGGGTGACTGATTAGTGAATACCTAGAGTCCCTTACTTTTACAAACTTTCATAAACATTCTGAATTGTGTCTGTTCAACCAAGCCACCATTATGAGTATGCCAATAACATGTATTTTTCATTACGGTCTCGAGAGGTCTCGAAAGGTCTCGGGGAGAAAAACCGAGACCGCGTCTGTCGAGACCGAGATCGAGACCGAGATCTAAATAGCGGAGACCGAGATCGAGATCGAGATCTGCAAATTGGGTCTCGAGATCGGTCTCGAGACCGAGACCGATCTCGAGACCTACATCACTGATATATATATATATAATATATAAATAATGTTATATAATGTTATAATGTTTCAGACCAACAAAGACCCTAGGATCCACTCATGGCTGGTCTACCTAACCGTGTTCGTAATCGTGTATTGTGTATGTCCTCCGTGGTGGCGGAGGGGACCTACAATTTTACGTGGGTTCCGAACCACAAGAACATAAGAAATTTATGTAAAAACCGCTGGTAAATTGGCAACGATCAATTTTTACGAAAGTAAATAATTATCAATTTAAAACCAATTAATTATCGATTTAAAACTAAAGATAGAATCTCTGGATCCAGAGGATCTAGTCATAATAGACTACTATCCACAAATATGTTACACTCTATATCTATTTATAACGGACATGCAATATATCAGATCCAAAGAATCCAGTCAATTTCATTACGGTATCCATCAAGTCACGGTCCATATCGATTGCGGACCAAGTCAAAATTTACAATCATATACATTACAATATATACACTTACGAGAAAAAGTGTAGGTGTGGCTGTAAAGACTGTACAGTAATGTAGAAATGTGTGTGCACCCATTTTGGGTCTCCCATTTAAAGGTGTTTGTGGGGCAAGTGAAGATCATGAGTTTTTCAATACCTCACAGTACTATGGGGGGCACCGCTCGGCAGAGGAATCTCTTTAAATGGGGTGTGTAAGGATAGAGAGTATCCCCTAACCCAAGACGCTGCCTCCCTACATCCCACAACACTTGTGTTGAGCTGTGGGATCTATCCCCAGAAAGCCTTAATTTTACTACCTTAAACTATACCCTTTCTATCAACATATGCGTCTAATCGATTTTTAAACATGTTTATAGACGTGCTACTAATTACTTCTACCGGCAAACTATTCCAGCTATTTACTATTCTATGCGTAAAAAGTTTTTCGCAACTGCTGTCTCGAACCTTCTACTTGTCAACTTACACCCGTTATTTCTAGTCCTATTATATTGAGATATTTCGAAAAAGCTATCTCTATCTACGTTATCGAACCCATTCATAATTTTGAAAACCTGGATTAGATCACCCCTTAACCTCCTAGTCTCGAGTGTTGTCAATTTTAACTCCTTAAGCCTATCCTCGTACGACTTTGACCTAAGCGACGGAATCATCTTAGTTGCTCGTCTTTGAACTCTTTCGATTTTGTCTATATCTTTGCACATATGCGGATTCCAAAATTGGACCGCGTACTCCAAATGGGGTCTAACTAATGATTTATAAAGTGGAACTATAATATCGCGCAATTTGTACTCAAAATTTCGAGCTATAAAACCTAACACTTTGTTCGCCTTATTGACCGCTGCTGTACTTTGTTTCGCTACTTTTAAATCATCCGTGACTATAACTCATATATATATATATATATAATATATAAATATATATATAATATAATATATATATATATATATATATATTATATATATAATCGTGAACTAAAGAGAATAATCGGTGGTGAGCAGGCTTTAGTTATGGGTGACTTTAACTGCGCCAACGTGAATTACGATACAATGCAGGGAGACGCGGAAGGTAATCGTTTAGTTAATTTTCTCGAGGATAGCTTTCTTATTCAAAAGGTTGGGGAACCTACGAGGTTGGACAGTATTTTAGATTTAGTAATAACTACGGATGATAGGCTAATTACTGATCTTCAAGTAATAGAACCGTTAAGTAATAGCGATCACAATATGGTAGAGTTTGTCCTCTCAGTAAGTCACTCGAAACCAACTAACTCGACTAAAATTCCTAACTTCCAGCACGCAGACTTTTGTAAATTTCGAAATAAATTGTCACACGTCAATTGGGAAAACGTGATGGGGAACTCCAACGCAAAACTAATGTGGGAATCGTTCGAAACAGTATTTAGGACTATAAATGAGGAATGTGTACCGTACAAAATTAAGCGTGCGAAAGTAAACAACAAGCCCTTGTGGTTTACTTCTAGAGTATGAAACATTATAAAGAGTAGAGATAGCGCTTATAGGGAACATAAGTGCGATAAAGACAATTTGTTGTTACGAAACAACTACATATCTCTGAGGCGTGAAGCGAAAAGTGTAATAAAAAAGTCCAAGCGCGAATTTGAAATCTCCATAGCTCGTGACGGTAAAGAAAACCCCAAGCGATTCTTTCAATACGTCAATAATAGAAATCCAGTAAAAAGTGTCTTGGGTCCATTGAAAAATGTAAATGGAGATCTAGTCTCTGAAAACAAGGAAATGGCTACCTTGCTAAACGAATTTTTTTTTCAGTTTTTACTATAGAAGATGTAACGAATATCCCTACGGTCATAGACATAATACCTTTTGATAATGGAAATATTTTGGATAATATTGTCGTTAGTGAAGGGGAAGTAATGCGCTATATTGATAAAATGAAAACGCGTAAATCACTGGGTCCGGATTCCATATATCCCATACAACTAAAAGAATTAAAAGATAACATTGTTGTGCCGCTAACAAAGATTTTTAATGCGTCTATTTCTGAGGGGTGCGTACCAGATAATTTCAAGTTAGCAAACGTAACACCTATCTTTAAGAAAGGCGATAAAGGTGCGGCGGGAAATTATAGGCCAATCAGTTTAACGTCTGTTGTAGGTAAGCTACTTGAATCAATAATTAGGGATCGTATAGTCGAACACTTAGAAGTGCATAATCTGGTTAGAAACACGCAGCACGGTTTTAGGCGAAACAAATCTTGCTTAACTAATCTTTTAGAATTTTTCCAAAGCGTGGTTGACGTTTACGATAGACATCGGGCGGTTGATGTAGTGTACTTAGATTTTCAAAAAGCGTTTGACACCGTGCCGCACAAAAGACTCATTGAAAAAACTAAGGCTCATGGAATCAGGGGTGTAGTAATAAATTGGCTAGAAGAGTGGTTGCGAGGCAGGAAACAGAGGGTGGTCGTTGATGGAGCGGAGTCGTGTTGGGCTAATGTAGCGAGTGGCGTTCCTCAGGGTTCTGTATTGGGCCCCTTGCTTTTTCTTATATATATTAACGATTTAGATGTCGGCCTAGTCAGTACAGTTTCAAAGTTTGCGGATGACACGAAGCTGGGTGGTAGGGCGATTAATGACGAAGATAGAGGTAAAATTCAGGAAGATCTGAATAAAATCGTTGATTGGTCAGTCACATGGCATATGAGATTTAACGTGGATAAGTGCAAAATTTTGCATATAGGTTCGCGTAACGGTAATTTTGCGTATAGTATGTCAGGGAAAGATTTAACAAGCGTAGAGCAGGAAAAAGATTTAGAAGTTATAGTCACTGGTGATTTAAAAGTAGCGAAACAAAGTACAGCAGCGGTCAATAAGGCGAACAAAGTGTTAGGTTTTATAGCTCGAAATTTTGAGTACAAATCGCGCGATATTATAGTTCCTCTTTATAAATCATTAGTTAGACCCCATTTGGAGTACGCGGTCCAATTTTGGAATCCGCATATGCGCAAAGATATATACAAAATCGAAAGAGTTCAAAGACGAGCAACTAAGATGATTCCGTCTCTTAGGTCAAAGTCGTACGAGGATAGGCTTAAGGAGTTAAAATTGACTACACTCGAGACTAGGAGGTTAAGGGGTGATCTAATCCAGGTTTTCAAAATTATGAATGGGTTTGATAACGTAGATAGAGATAGCTTTTTCGAAATATCTCAATATAATAGGACTAGAAATACCGGGTGTAAGTTGACAAGTAGAAGGTTCGAGACAGCAGTTGCGAAAAACTTTTTTACGCATAGAATAGTAAATAGCTGGAATAGTTTGCCGGTAGAAGTAATTAGTAGCACGTCTATAAACATGTTTAAAAATCGATTAGACGCGCATGTTGATAGAAAGGGTATAGCTTAAGGTAGTGAAATTAAGCCTTTGTGGGGATAGATCCCACAGCTCAACACAAGTGTTGTGTGATATAGGGAGGCAGCGTCTTGGGTTAGGGGATACTCTCTGTCCTTACACACCCCATTTAAAGAGATTCCTCTGCCGAGCGGTGCCCCCCATAGTACTGTGAGGTATTGAAAAACTCATGATCTTCACTTGCCCAACAAACACCTTTAAATGGGAGACCCATAATGGGTGCACACACATTTCTACATTCCTGTACAGTCTTTACAGCCACAACTACACTTTTCCTCGTAAGTGTATATATTGTAATGTATATGGTTGTAAATTTTGACTTGGTCCGCAATCGATATGGACCGTGACTTGATGGATACCGTAATGAAATTGACTGGATTCTTTGGATCTGATATATTTGCATGTCCGTTATAAATAGATATAGAGTGTAACATATTTGTGGATAGTAGTTTATTATGACTTGATCCTCTGGATCGAGAGATTCTATCCGTAGTTTTAAATCGATAATTAATTATTTTTAAATTGATAATTATTTAGTTTCGTAAAAATTGGTCGTTGCCAATTTACCGGCAGTTTTACATGAATTTCTTATGTTCTTGTGGTTCGGAACCCACGTAAAATTGTAGGTCCCCTCCGCCACCACGGAGGACATACACAATACTCGATTACGAACACAGTTAGGTAGACCAGCCATAAGTGGATCCTAGGGTCTTTGTTGGTCTGAAACATTATAACATTATAACATTATATATAAGATTATATATATATATATATATATATAATGTTATAATGTTATAATATTTCAGACCAACAAAGACCCTAGGATCCACTCATGGCTGGTCTACGTAACTGTGTTCGTAATCGAGTATTGTGTATGTCCTCCGTGGTGGCGGAGGGGACCTACAATTTTACGTGGGTTCCGAACCACAAGAATATATATATATATATATATATATATATATATATATATATATAATATGATTTCCTGGAGACACGGGAAAGATTCAACGAAAATCAGCATGGATTCCGATCAGGTAGATCATGCCTATCACAACTAATAGAGCACTACAACAATATCCTAGATGCATTGGAAGGCAATGACAACTACGATGTTATATACACAGATTTTGGTAAAGCTTTCGATAAATGTGACCATGGTATAATAGGACATAAAATTAAGGAAAATTAAAGACATGGGAATAACAGGCAAAGTGGGAAAATGGATCTACAACTTCCTTAGTGATCGTCTGCAGGTCGTCAAAATTCAAGGTATATCATCATCAGAATCGGAAGTACGTAGCTCAGTACCACAAGGGACAGTACTGGCCCCACTCCTGTTCATTATCATGCTAACAGACATAGACAGCGGAGTAAACAGCAATAGTATAGTAACATCCTTTGCAGACGATACAAAGATCAGCAGAAAAATCAGCGATGTACATGATGTGGAGGCCTTGCAGAGGGACACGAACAAAATATACAAATGGTCAGAAGACAACAACATGTCATTCAACGCCGAGAAATTTCAGCTCTTGAGATATGGTAGAAAAGAAGAACTTAAACAGACTGCATATTATGCTCCAGATAGACAGGAAATTCAGAGAAGCATGAAAGCGATTGATCTCTGGATAATAATGACAGATGATGCGAAATTCGAAACACAAAATCAGATAGCGATAAATAAAGCAAAAAGAGTCGCCGGACAGGTTCTAAGAACGTTCAAGAGAAGGGACAGGACAGTAATGATTCCCCTGCTAAAAACACTGATTATACCAAAACTTGAATACTGCTCAGTTTTGACGTCCCCATATAAAAAGGAAGAAACTAATAAACTAGAAGAAACGCAAAGGCATTTCACAGCCAAGATTGATGGCTGCAAAGAACTCAACTACTGGGAAAGACTACGTAAACTAAATCTGTACTCACTGGAAAGAAGAAGAGAGAGGTACATCATAATCTACATATGGAAAATGATCGAAAAACTGGTACCAAACCTAAAACTAAACCCAATTACCATTCAAACAACACTGGAAAATAGGAAAGGCAGAATGTGTAGTGTTCCCAAATTAAAAGCACGACAAGGGACCTCCTCAACCCTGAAGGAAAATAGCTTGGTTGTCAGGGGGCCAAGACTTTTCAACCAGCTTCCTAAGGACCTCAGAAACGTAACGGGGGTCAAAGTTGAAGTCTTCAAGAAAAGACTGGATGCCTGGCTCAGGACAGTACCAGATGAACCGGGCGTACCTGGCTATCTACGGTGGAGAGCGCAAGAAAGTAACTCGCTCCTCCACCAGGCCAGACCTAGAGGCGGGGCCACCAGCTTGACCTCCGTGTGAAGAGAGACCAACACACGAAACAACATAAGGTAAGTTATGGATTCACTCGCTGGCAGCCCCGGAGTATCGCTAATACGATACTCTGGGGCTACCAGCGAGTGAATCACCCTGTACAAAGAATGTACACAAAGAAAATTAGAAATTATATTAACTACAAAATTTAGCTCGGGAAGCCAACACAGATATCATAATCATATGCTTAACGGAAACACAAATACAAACATATATTATATTGTCAAAAGTTCGTTTCCCAACGAATTGAGGAAAAAAAATATATATATATATACAGTATATATATATATATGATGAATAAAACCACGAAGGAAAGGAAACACAAAACGGTGCTCAAGCGCTTTCGTCTAATGACATCCTCAGGAACACTGAAATACATAAAAGGTTACGGCCTATATATAGGTTACAGAAAGAGAAAAAAAAATATAAATAAATAACATACATACACACAAACACATATACATATATACATATACATACATATCTACACACATACACATATATATATTTTTCACGTGTTACTTTCGTGAAATAATTTTCATATATATATATATATATTATATATATATATATATATAATATATATATATATATATATATATATGGGAATGAACTCAGAATGGTCCCCTGAGTTTTTTATGATACACACAGACAGTGCATGGAACAAGGAACTCTTCTGGGATAATTAAATCCACTATAGTCCGAATAAGTAATGGTAAATGACAAATACCATAGTTTTTCTTTTTCATGATGTTAGCCCAACGTGGGCAACGGGTCACTCGCAAAGAGGTCCCATAAATATAGCTTCCCTCACCAGCTATCTGCAAAGCAGACAGGATCCAGCTTTGGGATCCATGTCCCAAAGCTGGATCCTGTCTGCTTTGCAGATAGCTGGTGAGGGAAGCTATATTTATGGGACCTCTTTGCGAGTGACCCGTTGCCCACGTTGGGCTAGCATCATGAAAAAGAAAAACTATGGTATTTGTCATTTACCATTACTTATTCGGACTATAGTGGATTTAATTATCCCAGAAGAGTTCCTTGTTCCATGCACTGTCTGTGTGTATCACATATATATATATATATATATATATGTTACACGCAGACCGTGCATGGAACAAGGAGGGACCATTCTGAGTTGTAGCACATTAAATGGACGTATTAAGTGCCTTGTAAAGTGAACGCTCAAATTTTCAGGTTGAGGTTTAAGTTTTGTTTTTCTGGCTAAATATACAATATTTACCCCCTTTTTGTTTGATGTATTCAATCCGACGTAAATGCAACGAGTTTCTTGCTTATATTGAGGTTCTGAATATAGTTGTCTAGGAAACTTTAAACTCTAGAGTCTAGACCCTATTCCAAAGCTGGGTTCTATCTATGCTACCTGTCTGACAGTGATGGGTGTGGAGTTCTATATATCTGCTCCTTTTTAAGAGAGAGCATTTCCTGCAGTTTTTGTATAAAGTCATTGGAAAGTCTCGTCCTATAATCATGCTGGGTACTTAATTGCCCTTCGAACGGGCTAAGTATCTTTTTTTCACTATTGATAATCCTGTACATAGTGATACCGATAGTTAGTTTATATATATATATATTTTTTTTTGAAAGGTGAGGGGAATCTTCAAAGTTTTAGGCTATGTCATTGCGACGTCGCAATACCACTTCCCGTAGATTAGTGAAATTTAACGACATTGAGTCTGGTTCGATGGGTGACCGTCCTTTGCGTTCAGAGGATGTAGCAACCCGTGGTTTGGATCCCAAATAAAAGCTGTAGGTCCTCTCTGTCACATGACCTTTGCCATTAAGAAGGAGGTTAAACAGACCCAAACGTCATGATCATTATCAATATTCAAATCTCTGAATATTAGATAAGTGTGAGACTGTCTGTTATCATTGTTTGAGAGAATTTGTCAGTATTTGTTATGAATTACTTCTAAAGGATTTTTGTTTAAATTGTGGGGCCGCGCAGTTAATTTTCCGCATTTATATTATTTTTATATTAGTTACCGACAAACCAATTTTGCGCGTTACCAAATTGTATATATTTTATCATTGTGTAATTTTAAGAATCATATATAATCTTTATAAATAAGTATTGTACATAAATTTATATATATATTTATGTACAATACTTATTTATAAAGATTATATATGATTCTTAAAATTACACAATGATAAAATATATTCAATTTGGTAACGCGCAAAATTGGTTTGTCGGTAACTAATATAAAAATAATATAAATGCGGAAAATTAACTGCGCGGTCCCACAAAATAGTTGTTCGAACTACCCCATGTCGTAGAGCAATATAGGTATTTTTGTTTTAATGTTATAAACGATTTTTGAGATTTAATTTGTTATCCAATTTGATGTGAAATACTTTAACTTCATTTACACTTGCGGGAAAAGTGTCTCAATTTTTAATGGATTCGTTTTGGTTACACTGATATAAGATGGTTTCGTCAAGTCCAACAAAAGTTTCAGTGATTTTTATTTATGAACCTTCTCTAGTTACTCGTTCATTTCATTTATCATGGAGTTAACTTCGTGGTGTGTAGAAATGAGTGTGGTAATTATCTGGTATTACGTTGTTATCCGATGAAAATCATTAATATAAATTAAGAATAGTGAAGGCCCAAGGATAGTTCCTCGTAGAATCCCACATGTTAATACATTTTCTAATAATATATAATATATATATACACAATAAGAAATAAAAGTATATTCCTTGCATGCAATCAAGGAATGACCACACCCATGCAGATTTTATCTAATAAAGTGGAGTTTCCATTGGTATTACGTAATCTAGTTGGTTCTGCGATAGTTAAATTAAAGCCGCTTACAGTGATGAGATTGTACAAAAGGGCACTATCATTAGAATGCAGTTTAGTCAGGTCACTATTTAAATTTCCGTTAATAATGCCATTATTGTTAACCCTTTAAGACCTAACTACGTACGACGTACGCATGATCACCACAGACTATGTACGCCGTACGATCTTAATTTTTACGCCCGCATTTGAATGGGCATAAAAGGAACGCCGTCCGTGGGACATACACCCCGCCCGCACATGCAGTACCCAAAGGGTTAATGTGGATGATGATATTCCTCGTCTGCAGTGGTTATATACCCTTAAAATTTAAACTATTTCAATATTCCCCTTCAAAATATGAAAATTGAAAATTTTTTGAGGTCCTTATCTAGATGCCAACATTTCCTCGTCCTTCAAATTCGGTGAAAATTAATTTGAGAAGAAACTTAGCCACTTAATTTGATATAACCTCAGACCCTATGGTAAATCTTCGTTTGGAATAACATTTTCCATCTTGCACTTAGGTTCATACCCATTTTTATTGAGAAAAATTGCATAATATAGGAATTTATTCGTGTTATAAAATGATGTAAAATCCCAGAGTTGTTTTCAAAGTTTTTCAAGGCTTCATTCATATTTTAAAAGCATTATAATTTTGTCTAAAAGTCAAATGACAAACTAATGAGGATATTAAGACAACCATAAATATATTTATTATAATACTGAAACTGATTTATATACTCCAATCACTTTACTGGCAATTATAACCTTAAAAGGACGACCGCTACAAATTGGTAACATTTTAAATAAACGCCTTCAGAACAAACCTACAAAATATTTTGGCGTTAAAGAGTTAATTAATATTGCATTATTAAAGAAATTTTTCCTAGCAAGAAAATTGACATAAAGGATGAATTTCTAAATAGCATTCAAGTCTCCTTTTAAAACACAGAAAGAAACGCGTTTATTGTAGTCCTCAATTTGACGTTTAAGTGTTTTAAGCTTAAATGATTTTGACTTTAAAAGCAATCGTGATTTCGCAAAAAATGTCGTATATCAGTAAATAGTCATCGGTTATTTCACAATTTCTTTTCTTCTTCTTTTTTATGTACCAAAATTATGCTGTCCAAATCCGGAAGAACACAAATTTATTTATCTTTTAAAACCTTGCTTTCATTTCAAAGGTTATTTTCATCTTTTTCTACGCGAACCTAAATGAATGTTGAAGGCTTTTGTTATAGTTTGTAATATTGCAACTCTCTCTCTCTCTCTATCTCTCTCTCTCTCTCTCTCTCTCTCTCTATATATATATATATATATATATATATATATATATATATATATATATATATATATATATTGTTCATTGCAAGTTTAATTTCACTTTGTTTGAAAAGGGAAAAATATTTTTGTATTTGTTGTGTAAGAACGAAAGTGACTTCTAAAAAGATAAACAAAATAAAAACTTGAAAATTGGCCCTTTTTTTTTGTTGTTGTGTTCGATTTGAGCTTTTTTGTAATGATTGACTGAGAACTTTGGTTTGCAAATTTATGTTATCGATTAAACTGTTTGATTAGTCAGTAATATAAAATTACTAAATCATAAATTATGCTTTTGGACAGTGCATTTGTATACAGGGTGATTCAAAAGTCCCGTTCCAAAATTAACTAGACGGTAATATCATTGAGACAGGATTTATGATTCACCCTTTAGACGCAAAAAGAAAAGGCATTTGTAAAGTTGGAAAGTATAAGAGCTAGTTAATTAGTGGTGGGATTCGAACTCGCGTTACGTGGTTTCAGAGCCCCACTAGCCAAGGATTTTCCATTTTACTGGCTTTTCCCTCTCCCATCTTATGTAATTAAAATGTTTAAAACTGTTTATTCATTAATTACTTATCTCAGCTTGATAAAAGGTTCTTTTACGCAAATAATATGCTTTGAAGACACTCAAACCAAATTTATTCTTATTTTGCAAAAATTTACGCAAAGAATTTGCGTTATAAAAACTCAAACTAAAATTATTTTCAATTAAAATATATATATATATATAGTCGTATGTATAAAAAAAATAGGTTCATTTTAGCAGTGCAATACCTTTTCTCACGTCAACAACAGGAAAGACGATAGGAAAAAGCTTAACAATTGCATTATTTATCATCTCGAAGCCACGTAAATAAAAGACATAGTAATTATCATATTATTCGCTCATTTATCCTTTTAGTGTCTTCTGACCTTTCCTTGTAGCAGGGGGTAAACAAAGGTTCAAGTGGTATAGGAAGAACACCCAAAATCATGACAAAAATAGAATGGGGTAAAAAGTAGAAAAGACGCGTATACGAGCGTTTGTCCTTCGTAAATATAAGAGGGATGTATCGCGCCTTTTAACAATCACTACGCAGAAGAGAGAGAGAGAGAAAGAGAGAGAGAGAGAGAGAGAGAGAGAGAGAGAGAAGAGAGAGAGAGAGAGAGAGAGTGAGTTTCAGTGGACAAAAACTTCGATACAGTTCACTTGAATTCTAAAGATACCTTGACTCCTTTAATTACAAATACCATGACCGCTTTGACCACCTACAAGGACTCAGTGCCTCTCTGCCAAGAAGTGTCCTTGCTCTTTACGAACTCCACAAAAAAGCTGGTAGCTGCCTCGATATAAACTGGCGGGTTTTCTTATTTTGTTTACACCTCAATTGTCTGTTATGAGTCATACTAAAATTTTCTTCTGTTAAGACGCTCTTTATTCTATTCTGGTAAGAATCATTATATATATATATATATATATATATATATATATTATATTATATATATATATATATAATCATTGATGCACTTATAGTTTTTAAGTGGAAGCATTAAGAGTTAAACATCTTTTCACATAGAGCACCATTCCGCCCATACGCCAATTTCAGGGTATGAGCAGCTCGCAGCAATATTGCCATGTAATTAGGGGGTCAAAGTACTGACGAGGCTTTTTTTTGTACGTGGTACGTAGCAACAATGGTTTTTGTTAGTCTATTCAAAAGAACATCCATATCCATATTAAATTTATTGCAATTTTCGTTAGTTTGTATTATTATTATTATATATATATATATATATATATGTGTATGTGTGTGTGTGTGTGTGTGTATGTTTGTATATGTCTGTATAGCGCTTCCGATGTGTTTATGTCTTAGCCTCTAATCTAATTTATTTAACAGAAAAACGTTCCACGTAAAAATCCAGCTCGTGTGACGACTATTTAAGGGTGCCCGATGACCTCGAATTTCTCATCTCCTCCCTTCCTTGACAGTATGTATCATAGGTGCGCACACTTACAGTAAATCTACCCCCGCTCTGGGAGTATAAAACATTTGGTTTCCAAAACCACTATCACGTGGCGCCGACGCGATGGAGGCGACATTTACCTTAAAAGTGTCCCATCGAAAGGACCAATCATTACAGGAATATGTGTTCCAACAGACATTTCTTATGGGAACATCATCATTCTATTGTTAAGGTCGTGTTCTCGAAGCGAAACTTACTTTGATCACATTTAATAACGTTGCTAATTTCTACTACTGTACTTTCCGATTTGATTTTTACCTAACGCAACTTTATTCCTTTATCAGTAATTATCATAGTATATCCTTACAACCTTACAAAGGTTCCGCGCGATGATTTCTCATTTCGCGAAGGTCAAGCTTATATATATATATATATATATATATATATACATTCTCAAAATAAACGTTATCATTTACTGTCCACCTACATTTGGTTCACCCTATATATATATATTTCAGATAATTCTGAGCACCGCTGAATTCATGATTGCTCAATCAGTTTAGGTTTAACATTTACAGTTGTTATTTCAATTTATTATTGCTTAAAGTTCCTCGTTGTGTAACGTATCGGTATAGCTAAGCTTATACACAGTATATATATATATATATATATATATATATATATATATATATATATACTTACTAAGTGTTTTTTTTAGAGTGGAATGTCATATTCTTTAGTAGGTCTATTAAATTATTATTTTGGGGGGTATGGCATCAGTTATTTGGATGACTCATGCGGAAATTGATCATTAAATGGAGTTATATTTTTTAAAACGTCTGCGTAAAACAGAAATAAAATCACTGATAAACTTCTGGGTTATCCATTTTATCATATATATATATATATATTATATATATATGTTAAACGCTCGTTCCTGAGAGAACCCCGCGTTATGAGGAACCGCGTTAAGTGAACTTAACTTCTCATGGGGAAAGTATACCCTCATTCCAAGTTGTTCCAAGTCGTCGTTCCAAGTCGTTGTCCAACTCGTACATCCTCTAGGCTAGATGTGCCTGGGTGTACACCCGACCATGCTACCCTTTTAGGAATGTTGTTAGCGTTTTATTCACCATCTCATCGTCCGACTTTTCTTTCGATGGAGGACGAGGGGAGGTCACGATAGTTACACGGTATCTGAGGCGCATCTCCCCATGACAAAGCATTATGGACAAAAGATACGCGCCGCGAGATACGTTTTCGGCGGGGCATTGGGATTTCCTTTATGCACGAACGGTGTTATTTTGAATTTTACCGTCTTATATAGAATTATGTACCACACATTTCGAACCGTGTTAAAACGAGGGTCTAATATATATATACACCTTGTAACCTCGTAGCAGTTCCGTGCTTTGGTCTCTCTTCACACGAAGGTCAAGCTGGTGGCCCCGCCTCTCTCTCTCTCTCTCTCTCTCTCTCTCTCTCTCTCTTTATATATATATATATATATATATATATATATAAACTGTGGAACCAATTGGTGTTGGTTACTTGATGATTTTGGACTGAACGTAATGGTTTCTGGAATATCTGAGCTTCTATCGAGCCGGGTATTTTCCGATGGCTACAACTCAGTTGGAAACATTCGTTGCAGAAGATAAAAAGTTCAAAAGTTTACAAATAAACTCGTAACGAAGCGTTGATTTCCGTTTGTATTCGCTCAAATGTTTAACCGTTTTTTTATTACTGACGTCATTCGTTTAACGACTTCATACATTAAAATTACCTCAATGCTGAAAAACTTTTTTCAGCTACAATTTCTTTCTGCCCAAATCTTTACAGTTTATTTAACAACGAATAAAAATTAATAATTTAATAATTTTATATTTAGAATCGTAATTCAGCAGTTAACGTAAAAGATGTCGAAATTATTTCATAAAATTATTACGAAGGTTTAATTCAAAGGTTCTTTGACGAGAACCGCAAAAACTAGATACGTGATTTGCTCATGGGCACTTAACTCCACCTCTCAGTTTGCCCAAATCTAATTAGCCCAACCCATTTTCGTGCCATATTTAAAGTTGAAGACTGAGCTACAATCTTCGTTCCGAGGTTTTAATACTAATTCCCGTCCTTGTAAATAATTTAGTATCTTAACTTTTTGATTTTCTTTTTCCCGCATTTCGAGTTCAAAAGTTAAAACTGAACTTGTAGGATTATTCTGAAACGCTGTTTTTATCACTTTTATAGATAATGCCTGAATTGTAACCAATTTGACTTCTTTTTTACGTTGGACAGACGGGAAAAGATTTGAATACGCGTGTAAAACAACATCAATATTTTGTTAGAACGGGACAGTCGTCCGATGCCCTTTTTGTCCATTTGTCAGAGTTGTCCCATTGCATTGATTGGAATAATTCTTCAGTTTTGTTTAACTAAAGCAACATTGTTAATAGAAATATTCTTGAGTTTGCCATTATTCAACTTACAAACAATTTCAACCTTAAGCAGGGTCTTTTTTTCGCTCGATCTTGTTATTTTATTCAAAACAGATTTAGATAAGAAGGGCAAGGTACTAAAACTCTGATAGCTATTCCACGTGAATTGTATGCTCCTCCTAAAATGTTTTCTGCACCAATCATATTATTTTTGTCTTTTTTCTTTGTAATCTATATATAGTCTCAACCTTGTTATTAATTTCAGTGTTCCTGAGGATGTCATTAGATGAAATAGCTTGAGCACTATTTCGTGTTTTAATTTTTCTTCGTGGGTATTTTCATCATCATCATCATTATATATATATTATATATATATATATATATATATATACAGGGCCGGATCTAGAAGTTGCGAGGCCCTTGGCAGATCTAGAAATTGCGAGGCCCTAGGCCTATATATATGAAAATATGGACTTAATTATCGGTACTATACCAGCAATATTAGAATCCCGCATAGACAGAACTATGCCAGCACTTAAAATTAAACCAAACCAAAATAATCACGCATGGAAATTGTATAAGAAATATAAATAAACCATACAAATAAGTATAAATTATAATATGAATCAAGATTTGTATCGAAATATAAGACAATGATTTCTAAGATTTATATAATATTATAGGTAATGACTTTCCATAGTATACAAACGTTTTTCATATGTGATGTATAAGAGATGTTGACATTTCATTTTTTATAATAGTGAGCGATCGACTTATCAGGCTAAATATTAATGCTTTAATATTTGGTTCAGATGCTCCTTGAATATTACAGCAATGCTTTTCTACTTTTCTTCGAGCTAAACTCTTCAATTAATTGAGAATAATCTAATGAATTTGTTATATCGTTTTCTATTGATAACATAGCTAATGATTGCAATCTCGCTTGAGACATTGTGGAACGCAAATATGTTTTAATAAGTTTGAGACGCGAGAAACTTCTTTCAGCCGAAGCAACAGTAACTGGGATGGTTAATACTATTCGAAGTGCAACATAAACATTAGGATAAATCTCACTTAGTTGTTTTTGCACTATATAAACAAGGGCATTTCCGAGATCTGTTTTCTCAGGTATAAACCTGCAAAGTACTTTAAGTTCTTCATAGAGTTCTAAATCATTAATATCACTTGAACAGAACGCGCAAAACGGCTTGAGCGAGGCCCCCTTTGGCGCGAGGCCCTAGGCGATCGCCTAGTTCGCCTATAGCTAAATCCGGGCCTGTATATATATATATATATATATGTATATATATATATATATATATATATATATATATATATATATATATATATATATATATATATATATATATATATGATACACACGGACCGTGCACAGAACAAGGAACCCTTCTAGGATAATTAAATCCACTATAGTCCGAATAAGTAATGGTAAATGACAAATACTATAGTTTTTCTTTTTCATGATGCCAGCCCGACGTGGGCAACGGGTCACTCGCAAAGAGGTCCCAAAAATATAGCTTCACTCACCAGCTATCTGCAAAGCAGATAGGATCCAGCTTTAGGACAGGATCTAGGGTTTAAAGCAGCCTAACCCAGCTACATTTAGAACCTCAATATAAGCAAAAGACTCGCTGCCTTCACGTCAGATTGAATACATCAAAGAAAAAGGGGTAACTATTATATTTTTAGCCAAAAACCAAAACTTAAACCTCAACTGACAGAATTGAGCGTCCACTTTTCAAGGCACATAACATGTCCGTTTCAAGATAGGAATGAACTCAAAATGGTTCCCTGAGGTTTTTTATGATACACACAGACCGTGCATGGAACAAGGAACCCTTCTAGGATAATTAAATCCACTATAGTTCAAATAAGTAATGGTAAATGACAAATACTATAGTTTTTCTTTTTCATGATGCCAGCCCAACGTGGGCTGTAGCTGTAGCTAGGGCTGGGCTAGGCTGCTTTAAACCCTAGATCCTGTCCTAAAGCTGGATCCTATCTGCTTTGCAGATAGCTGGTGAGGGAAGCTATATTTTTGGGACCTCTTTGCGAGTGACCCGTTGCCCACGTCGGGCTGGCATCATGAAAAAGAAAAACTATAGTGTTTGTCATTTACCATTACTTATTCGTACTATAGTAGATTTAATTATCCTAGAAGGATTCCTTGTTCCATGCACGGTCTGTGTGTATCATAAAAAACCTCAGAGAACCATTCTGAGTTCATTCCCATATATATATATAAGAGTGCAAATTCTTTTAACATTTTTGTCGGTGGTCATTGAAGTTATATTAGCTTCTACATGTTACATCATTTGTTTTTTTCAAATTTTTAATCACTTACGCTCGCATTAAGGTGGGTAGGAATTCCATTAAAACGTTTAGAGAATGCGCTCTCTCATCATATACTGTATAACGATTATTTTTCCGAATTTCACTCGCGTTAGGATTTTAATTAAAAAGCTCGAAATCAAATTATTACTATTTCATGCTACCTCAGGATTTTATACACCCAGTATTTTGTTTTGGTCTATTTTAGGTGAAGTTAGGTCAAGTTAACCTAACGTAACCTACGTGGAACCTCCTACAACAAAGTTGTAGCTATTTTGCGTGTAGGAAGAAAGTGATACAAAATATAGCACCTAATGGGAGCAAACGCAACACTTAGCTCTCTCTCTCTCTCTCTCTCTCTCTCTCTCTCTCTCTCTCTATATATATATATATATACATATATATATATATATATATATATATTAGGAGAATTAGTGAAATATGTTCCAGCGTGCATTTACATTTTCTGAATCAATGGAATTCTAGTTCGTGATCAAACTGGCTGAAGTAATGCCAGTTCATTTCGTCTCAATAAATTCCCATTCCAGTTCCTTGAATCCTCATTCGTAGAGATATAAAAGCAGAAGCAGATCAACAGAATTTCTCTGTACGTAAAAAACAAAATAATGATAAATATTTTGAGTTATTTTTTATTAATTGGCACATTTTTAGTAATTTTTTTAAATTTTATAAATTACACTAGGCAACAAATTTCAACTTTTTTTTTGTTACAGACACGTGAACTACTGATTCCTACTAAAGCGCTGATGCTGATTTCAGATCTGATATCAAAATTTCTCTATCACGTCCAGATTTTGTGTAACCGAAAACCCCTATTTTTCATTTTTTTTCTCACCCGCTTCTATTACGAAAGCCGTCTAAGCTACTTTTCCGTGCCACGTTTTATGTTAAGCATACTTAAATAATTAGTGAACAGGGATGTCTTTCCTCCTTTATTCTGGCTTAAGACAGACAGCGGAATTCCGCTGGCGGAGTTACCACCCCTGCGCCCAACCATCCACCCAAAGCGCGTTAGTATTTTGTTGTTACTACTGAAAGGCAAATTCCTGTTCTTAAGTGAAACTTTGGTGTGTCCTCTTCCTTTGTCGCTTGTAGGATGACGAGCTCTCCTTCTGCAGGAACCAACAATAATCTCCCATCATATTTGGGTTGAAATTACCTTGGTATCTGTTTTCCATAACTGAGATCTGTTGGTGGAAGCGCTCACCATGCTCGTCACTTACAGCCCCAAGGTTGGCCGGGAAGTCAAGATGAGAATGTAAAAAATGAATTTTCAAAGACATTCTGCATCCCATTATTTCATAAGATTTAAGCATGTTTTCTACGAGTTTACGGTGGTTTTCAGCTTTGTGGTTTCCAAGAAAATTTTTGACAACTTCAACGAAAGATGTCCATGCTCCTAGTTCATTCTCATTTAGGTTAGATGGAAACGATGAGTCGTGGATGACACTGCGGATCTGTGGTCCAGTGAAAACTCCAGCTTCTAGCTTAGCATCTGTCAATATTCCTTTGAATTTATCCTTTAAATATTGGAAACCACTACCTTGATGATCCATACCCTTCACGAAATTTTTCATAAGGCCAAGTTTAATGTGAAGTGGTGGAAGATGTACTTTCTGAGGGTCAATAAGTGCTGGGTGTTTCACATTGTATTTACCAACAACATGTTCAGTTCTAGATGGCCAATCATGTTTTTTGTAGTTGTTCTTGTCATCTCTGCTGTTCCATAGACACAAAAAGCACATATGCTTTGTGTAGCCCAACTGTAACCCAAGAAGTAATGATAACTTTAAGGTCGCCACAAATATTCCATGTGTGGTCCTTATATTTGATGAGTCTTAGCAGCAGTTTCATCGATTCATAAGTCTCATTAAGGCCAGTGGCATGTGCTACAGGTATTGAAGGTTTTTCATTGCCGTTGTGCAGTAATACAGCTTTAAGGCTAGCTTTACTAGAGTCAATGAACAGTCTCCATTCTTTTGGATCATAGCGACAGCCAATCCCTTGCATCAGACCACTGATATCGTGGCAGAAACAAACGTTTTCTTCCTGTAAGTAAAATGATGAAAACTGCAAATGGCGATGGCGGAAATGGGAAACTTTGGTGTTTGGTTGGAGAAGATTAAATTCTTGAAGTCTTGAACCAAGCAACTCTGCCTTTTCTTTTGGTAATTCCAAATCGCGCACTAAGTCATTTAACTCCGCTTGACTTAACAAATGTGGGGAAATATTTGCATCTGGAACATATATGCCATCTTTCCCTGTTTCTATATCACTAGCAGAATCTTCAGATGAACTGCTGTCTGTTATCGTTGCTGGTGGAACTGGTGGTGGATTTGTTTCATCATGTGGTACTGGTTTAATTGCTGATTCGCAGTTTGGGTACGTGATCTTTGATTTGTTTTTCTTTGTGAAACCAGCAATCTTTGTCAAACAAAAATAACAATCATTGAAGTGATTTTTCGGCTCACGCCAAACCATGGGGACTGAGAACGGCATAGCTTTTCTTTTACCATTCATCCAAGCTATTAACATTGCATTGCACTGTGCACAGCAAATATGTGGTGCCCAGTCCCTCTGTTGGTCTCCTAACTTACAGTCAAAATAACACTTGTAGGCAAGTTTAATTTTTGTTGTTATGTTTCTACGTTGTGGCTTAGGTGTATATTGTCCACAGACAAAGCAGAAGTTGTCTGGGTGATTTACACAAGCACGTCTATTTGATGCCATTTTGAATTACCATACAATATCTGAAAAAACGTAGAAAGTAATTATTACGATGTGCAAAATAAAAAAAATACACACCGTAGTACAAAACAAATGCTATAAAAACACACAAGTCACCACAACCTGTCACTTGCTCATCAGCAGAGAGCTTCAACAACCGTTCTGTTTGACTGTCACGTAGCGACTGACCGTTGGGCCGTTGCCCGTTACTATGCTCTTGACTCAGTGTTGCCAACTCGGGATAAATTTTATTTATCAAAATTGTTCGAATTTGTATATAGTTGGCAAAAAAAATTGCTTTAACCTTGAAAAGCAAGTTTCATATTACTGGCATTAAGCCGATTAAAACCAAAATCTGGACGTGGTAGAAAATTTTACTAAAAGTGATTTGCATTTTACACAAAATCTAGACGTGATAGAAAAAATCTAATTATAGATTTGAAATCAGCATACCGAAATTAGCTAGGAGCACCTATTTGGTCTTCTGTAACAAAATCTTTGTTGCCTAGTGAATTATCAAAGTTTTTTACATCTAATTTGACTTTCTCATAATAAATTATGAAACACATTCTTTTACATTCGTATAGAAATAATTTATTGGGGTCTTTTCCGTTCTATGGGCACCAACTAAACTAAATTTGCAGGTCAGGTTAGGTTAGGTCAGGTTAGGATAGGTTAGGCTATGTTAAACTAGGTTAAGTTAGGTTAGGTTAGGTTAGGTTTGGGTTAGGTTAAGTTAGGTATGACTAATGATAATGTAACGTAATGGCCACTCACCTCTCTCAATACTACTGTATCATGAAATTAAATTTCTCTTATTCAAAATGTACTGATTATTAATAAAAAGTTTAAATAAGTTTAAAAAATATTAATTTCTCTCATTTCAATGGTGCCCATAGAATGGAAAAGGTCCAATTTATTAAATATAGTGATGATGTAATTCATAATTGAATGGGAATAAGTCAAAATGCTTCGAAAATATTTTTCTTCTTCATTTGAGTCCTCGCGAGTCGTTTAAGATAAAAAAAAAAGAGAATTGCCATACAAGACGCGTGAAAATATTTTTCAGAACTATACGTACGCATTACGCATTAAACACTTCAAGAAACCGGTTCAGTCACGCGCAAACGTCGTAGCGTACGTCCGAGATCAAGCTCGACCGGAAGAGAACCAGCAAGTAGTTTAGGGAGCGTTTTCTGCTGGTCAGACCAAATCCACCGAAGTGTAGTTTTGGAATTAGACACACGTTACTTTACCATTCAACGAATGTGCAAAAGGACATTAAAATAAAAGCCCACAAATTTCAGATTACGCGTAAATTGCGTGATATGGATCAAGACGAAAGAGGAAGAGATGTGTGAGACCTTGTTTTTTCATTTTGAGGGCGATGTGCATCTTTTGGACAGCATCTGGTTTAGCGATGAAGCGACATAAATGTCGCGTGTAAACGCTTACAAACCCGAGAGCATATCGTCAACACGAACGAGATACATTAAAATTTAATGTTTGGTGCGCTTTCTCGGCCAAAGAAATCAGTAGGCTTTTCTTTTTCCTCGACATGTTGATACACAAACAACGAACGTCAGTGGGGAAAATTATTATGAAATGCCCCAGAGTTAGTCTTACCCATGTTAGAATCTTTTGGCTTCAATGAAATTATCTTTCAACAGTTCGGAGTTTCACTTCATTTCGCACTTGAATTACTATAACTGTCAAATCAGTACGTACTTTCTTGAACAGTGGATTGGGGGATACGAACCAACTCCTTGTTGAAATCCATAGCCACCTAACCTGATCTTAATGTACTTTTTTCTGTGGAGCTATGTAAAATCCAAAATTTATGCATCAAAACACGTAACTTTGTTTTAAAAGACAGCATATCCTCTACAGTATACGGGGAATTTCCACAGAAACATTGTTCAGTGTTGCTAATGAAGTTGTGTTCAAGTGCATGGCTCAAGTGCATTGAAACTGGTGGTGTGCATGTGGAAGTGGCCTGCGGGTTAAAAGAGATTTAAAATAGAATTACATCTTTCGTAAATGTAATTCTCAGTATTGGTCTCAGTAATGAAACATTTGTTTTGCGTACATTTAATTTGTTTTTCTAGATATCAATTTTTTTAAACTAAGCATGGACTTTTGAACCACCCTGTATTATAGTAAAGGTGAGATTAATGGTTTTGGTCAAAAGATTTTACCTTTAAATTGACCTAAAATTTATATTCATATCCAAGCATACCATTGCACGGGTCGTTTTTTGGCATTACGACATTAAAGAAAGAATTGCCATTTATATCTCCACGCTCATCTCACGTTTATCAATATACGTGTGATGAATGCACTTCTGCTTATGTTGGACAACTACATCCCAATTTAAATTATAAATATATGGGCACAGAGGTTACCTTCCGTACAAATACTGGGCTTACTCAGTGGGTAGCCCGTTTTCCCTATAATCGAATGAAGACACTGATGGTAGGGGTTCGACTCCCGTTGGTGCTGGTAACTATAATGTAAGAGTTAGCGCAATGGACATAAACTAGTAATATTTATACTACATAGATACACACTAGGAAGAAACTTTCACTGCGTATCGAGGAAGAATTTTCGCGAACATTAATTAACAGGATGCATTTACACAAAAATGCTGCAGTTACTTCACGTTCCTTAAAGTTGAATGTAATTACGTACCACTGTTGAAGTAGATATTAAAGTTAAATGAACGTTCTTAACCTTTGCAGTGATTGAAAACGAGGAACGAACCAAAAGGTTACTTTATTTTTGTCAGTAATTTGAAATTTACACAAAAACGTAGTCTAATTCCAGTGGCCATGAATTAACTTAACGCCTTATGACCAAGGTGAATATTTGAAGGGTGATCCAGAGAAATGGGACCCAAAAGAAACCCCTGTAACTCTTAAAGTATAAGTCCTTTTATAAAATCATACGCATCATTCGAAAGAGGATAGTTACAAGTTTGTACAGGATTGTATAGGTTTTGACAATACAAGCCAAGATAAGATACAAAACAAAATAAAAGCGTTAGTTAAAACTAACCCTTCAAGATAACTGCATGGACTGTGGAACAGCTGCGTTTCATAACTGAGCAATATTATGAGCATGGAAGAAGTGTAGTTTCAGCTCAAAGATCTTTCAAGACAAATTTTCAGATGTCAAAATCACCTTCTAAGAAAGTAATCCGTCGGTGTGTCAGAAATTGGTGGTGTCATTTACCTTCTGTTGGATCCATTGACAGAATTGTCGTCTTCGTGCGAAATCTCCATCGTTTAGTTGTTGCACTGTTTGAATTTTATATGGAAAGAGCATTAAATTTTGTTTGAATATACGGTGTGTTGTTCCATATCCAACTCCTAACAGCTGAGAAGCACGTCTGATGCTTATGTTAGGATTATCCTGTACAATTTCATGAGTTCTGTTAATGATCTCGTCTATCCTTGCTGTGCGCACTCTTCCAGTTGGTTTTCTTTTTCCAATGCTGCCAGTTAGGGAAAAATTTCTGACACACCGACGGATTACTTTCTTAGAAGGTGATTTTGACATCTGAAAATTTGTCTTGAAAGATCTTTGAGCTGAAACTACACTTCTTCCATGCTCATAATATTGTTCAGTTATGAAACGCAGCTGTTCCACAGTCCATGCAGTCATCTTGAAGGGTTAGTTTTAACTAACACTTTTATTTTGTTTTGTATCTTATCTTGTCTTGTATTGTCAAAACCTATACAATCCTGTACAAACTTGTAACTATCCTCTTTCGAATGATGCGTATGATTTTATAAAAGGACTTATACTTTAAGAGTTACAGGGGTTTCTTTTGGGTCCCATTTCTCTGGATCACCCTTTATTATGTACGCGAGAGGGAGAGGAGGCAATTCATGATGATTAGGAACGCTTCTGTCTACAGGGTGCTTCAGAATTTAAGAAATCTTATGGTAAAAAATTTAGGCTTTTTTTTTTCAATAAGTAACTTGAAATTAAAAATTCATGCAGACAGACACAGACACACACACACACACACACACACTGCGGAAGACACAAAAATACTCTCACTCTCTCTCTCTCTCTCTTTTCTTTATCTTATAAACATAACTTAGAAGCTTTTTCTTATGTCTGGAATAACAAAGTGTTTCCCACGTTAAACTCTTGTTCAAAGTTTTACGAGTTAAAAGAGTGGCCCCTTGTGACCTGCAGTAAATAAATATACATGGACGACTCGGTCACAGGGTAAAACACATACTATATAATATATATATATATATATATATATATATATATTACTTAAACTCTTTATCGATATTAGTATATTGGTACCGGTTTAGAAAGTTTTTAAAATTAATTTATTTTGTATATAAATATGCTTTAATTACAATAACCGTACTTAAATATTGATTGTTATTAGCATAGAAATGAAGTTACACCGTAAAGCAAAAGTTAGGTGATGAAATTATCAAAGGTCAGTGAATATATATATATTATATATATATATATATATATATATATATATATATATATACTGCACAATATACTGTATATTGTGCAGTGAGTCATTTGGGCGCATTTCTGGGACCAGACATTACTTATCTTAATTATTAATTCGTCCCTAATTGTTGACGTCATAACCTCTCTATCTCTGATCAAGATAACCTTTTAGATTCACGGCAAAGTTAAACTGTGTTGAGGTCAATTGAGTTTTACCTCATTGTGACCTTTGATCTTCCTTTTACCTCAACTCTGTGACCTTTATCCTCTCGCGTACCCTTGTCGAAAGTACAATGCATACCAATTGCAAAAGAAGAAGAGGTGAATAATTCTTTTTTCTAAGACACCTTCCTATTGGTTAATGGATTCCAGAGGGTTTTATATCTCGCTTTTCATTGGTGGATTCGAAATTCAAATTTAACGTTCGAAGACTCGATTGGTCGAATAGATCTTGTTGCTCTGTGACCCAAATGACCCCCGATACAAACTGTTTTTAACTTGGTTTTGACCTGCCTTTGATTTGCTTTTAACCTGATTTTGACCTAGAGGTTTGCCACAATACAGGCAAAGAGGACAAAATTCCTTTACACTGTGGGAAAATTTTCATTTTTGAGGGAAATGAAAGAAAAAAAAGAACTGAAATAAAAGGCGATTTAATTAGAAATATTTGATGGTGGAATAAAAAGGAAAATTTGGATTAATAAAAATTATTTCATTTTTTATTTTCATTCATTTAGGTCTTGACGCTTCATCACGGACATAATTCTAAATGTATAAGTATAATAACTGTTCTGTTTATACATGTATAGGACATACATTAGATGTGAAAGGGCTACGTTGTGGCCAGTGATTTTGTCAAATCACTTGATAAGTACAGTTACGAAATAATAGTCCACAAACCGAGAAAAATTGGAATAATATACAGTATACAGATTAATGGATAGACAACCTTTTGAGAGAACGTAAACCAGTGTTTGGCTACGATTACGGTTATGGAAGCGCTAAGAAGACATCTATTATACTCTTTGGAAAGAACAAATAGATGTACCATCACTTACACATGGAAAATAACTGAAGGACAGGCTCCGAACTAACCTAACCTAACCTTATACACTCTTTAAAAGATTTACATGTAAATTATGCACCAGTTACATACTTTTAAACAACTTTTATGTCACACTGAATCCAATGCGCATCAGTAGAGTAACACTTTCAACTTTAACAAAAGCAAGACCCTTTTCTACTATTTTTTTCGTAACATCTTTCTTGTTTGGTGTTTATTCGACAGCGTCCGTCGTTCATTGGGTAATACCGTGGCGATAGTCTCTTACTGCAAGCTATCCTTAAAGGAGGAGGCGTGCAGTTAGAGAGTTCAGAAGAGCAGTGTCCGTTATAATAGCGACAGTAAGGAGAGAGAGCGAGGCAACATTGCGGCGAAGAGAGAAAGATTGAAGACAGTTAATAAGAAGGGGGGAATTGATTGAACAAAAACCCTTTGATTTCACCCGGTTAAGAGAAGTGTGTGGGATGAGCCACCCAACACGTGAGAATCGTATTCCATACAGGGGCGGACGAGACCTCTGTACAGAGACAGCAACTTAGATGGGGTGAAGAAACTGCGGAGCCGGTAGAACACACCTAACCTCTTAGAAGGTGAGAAAGAAAGTATATGTGATCTTTCCAGGAAAGATCACGAGAAAAAGAAACACCAAGAATGTTAAGAGAAGAGGAAGGGTTGAGTTGTGTATTGTTGAAGAAAAGGGGATACTCGTGTGGAAGATTGTGACGAGTAGACAAATGGAGGAACTGAGTTTTTGAGGCATTGAAAGCCACAAAGTTTTCTCTTTTCCAATCAGAGACAGTAGAAAGATCAGAGGTCAGATGTACCGTAGCCATCCCACGCGAAACATTGAGTGTCTGTTGAGAGGGACGCTTTGTGAAGCGGGTGAATTAGTGAAGAGTGGAATCATCGGCATAGGAGTGGATAGGACAGGAAGTGCGACTTAACAAATTATTGATAAATAAAAGGAAAAGAGTGGGTGACAGGAGAGAGCCCAGATGAACATCACTATTAATAGCTTTAGGAGAAGAACAGTGAGATCTACAACCGCAGCTATAGATCGGCCAGAAATGAATGAAAGCGAACTTCCAACAGGAAGGAAAAGTATCAGATAAAAAACAAAGACCAAAGAGTTTGCTGAGGCAGGGTGCCAGCGCAGAAGCACGCTTCTTGAAAACAACAGGAGGGACAACATCAGGACCATACACCTTTCTAGAGTTGAGCCCATATAAGGCAGAGAAAATATCTTTGGAAGAGATTCTAATTTCAGACATAATTAAGTCAGAGGGAAGAGCAGATGGAGGAACAGCACCGGAATCGTCCTGGTTGAGTTGGAGGCGAAAGTTTGAGCGAAGAGTTCAGCCTTATCAGGAGAAGAGATGGCAACGCCAGCAGAATGGAAAAGAGGAGGGAAAGAAGCAAAAGCAGTAAATTTGTTGGAGAGGGTCTTAGCTAGGTGCCAGAAAGCTCAAGAAGAATTAAAATTAGAGAGGTTTTCACATTTTTGACTGATGAAAGAATTTTTGACGAGTCGAAGAACAGATTTTGCACGATTCCGGGCAGAAATATAAGCCGAGTGATAGTCAGGCGATGGATGGCGACGGTACCTTCTGAGCACTGTTCCAGTTTCTGGCTCTCCTCACTGATCATTATTAGTGTTTATTCCTCTTACCCGCGTAACTTAGTAGTAACGTTTTTAACCTATTGAAAACTACATGTATTCTATCAGATAAATATAACCTATTAAACCACATAACTTGCATAATGCATAATATGTATAGCGTCGCTTATTATAAAACTGAGATTTCAATTAAAATAAATCACGGCGAGAAACCCAGTTTCATAATTAGGTTTTGCAATTAGATGTAATTAAAAACATGTGTTAATGTTGCTTAGGCGCATGGGGTAATTTAGCTGGAGCCTTCCTTGATTATTTGGTTTAGTGAAATTTTATTACACTGAGTAAACTTTAATACATAATTCTCTCTCTCTCTCTCTCTCTCTCTCTCTCTCTCTCTCTCTCTATATATATATATATATATATATAGAGAGAGAGAGAGAGAGAGAGTTTTTCCATAGTCTTTGATTTGCTAATAAGTCCTTAAATAACGACAGATTTATTCAGTGAAGATATTTAGACTCGTGTTGCTTTCCCCTTTGTATTACGTGAGGCTCACACACGTTCTGGCATTCTAATGATGAGCTTTACCACTTGTTCTTGAGGATAATCATCATGGCGTCCATTTACTTTTGTCAACCCTCTGTGGATAAAAAAATAATGTCCTTTTACTCACGAAATTAAAGATTTTTAGTGCTGGTCCAAGAATTGAGAAAGTTCGAAAATCACAGACATAGAGGAAGGAACACGATAAGATTCAATCAGGAACCGAAGCAATATCTGTATAAACAAATTGTTTGTTCACTTGCTAAAAACGAGGAAAAATTAATGAGAAAGTTTGGAGAATAAAGAGTCAGTTCGTGTGTTATTAATGATATTTCAAATTAAGGATAAAAGAAGTGTCGTTTTAGTGCAAAATGATCAATTGCGTAGGAAATGGAAAACGTCTTGATTAATTTAATAGAAATGGAAGGGTTTTTTTTTTATGCAGGAAGGAGCCAAGGGCGAATGCCCGCAAAAATGCCCCCCCTCCCCCCTGTGTAAGAAGGGAAGAGCCGAAATTAAGGGTTCCGAGGCTCCTAATGCCTTTTTTTTTTATGAATTTTGAAAAGGTTGCGTAGTGTGTAAAATGCGTGTATGTGTCTAGTGAAGAAATAGAAGAAGTGTGTTTGAGAGCATGCTGGACTGCTCACAGGGTAGATGAAACACGGAAAAAGATCAGCTAAAGGGGACAGTGACATAAGAAACGGGAGTTCCAGCACTCTCTACCTCCCGCCTAACATCCTCCCGCTTAACGTATATAATGGATTCATGCGAACGCAGTTCATTTGGTGGAGTGTGTGTACAATAGTTAATATTGCGACTGCGCTGTATCCTCATGAGTAAAGAAGTATGTAATAGAATGTACCAGAAAACATGAAGATGTCAGAGTAATAAATGGGCGAAAGTTAGATTTTGTATAGATTAAATATACGAATGGTTCGTGTGCGTATGGGAAAAAGCGCTTGCAAGCATCAGAAATGATAATGACGGAGAGAGAGAGAGAGAGAGAGAGAGGAGAGAGAGAGAGAGATTTTGGTTGGTTGGGAAATCAAATGACATCAGTAAAGCTGTTGAATATTTGAAATAAGACTTTATAACTAGTTTTGTATTGTGCATTTCTTTTTTATGCAGAAAAGAGGGGTCCAAGGACGAATGCCCACAAAAACGGCCCAACCCTCATACAAGAAGAATAGAGCCAAAATCAAGATCCAAAGTTTTCGAAATGTCTGGACACTCTTGGAGATTGGAGGTCATAGACAGGAGGAAAGATGGGTTGAGGAAGGTTGTTTCAGAGTTGACCGGTTGAGTGGATGAAAGACTAAGAATACCGACTAACCCTTGCGTTAGAGTATATATATATATATATTATTGTTGTTGTTTTGGGGTTGTTTAACCCCTTTCGTAACATGAAAAATTACCTGACGGAGGGAACCTACAGCTTTACGTGGGGTTCGAACCACAGGTCACCACATCATTTGGACGCAGAGGACGGTCTCCCACACAACTGCTACTTAGGCCGCAATGGGCCAAGGACGAATGCCCACAAAAATGCCCCCATGCTCATATATATATATATATATATATATATATATATATATATATATATATATATATATATTAAGCAATTTATGGACACAGATTGCTTAAGATTAAATTGTAGAGAAAAAAGCAAAGGTTTTGCCATTTCACAAAGCATCATTCCGATCATACATACACCAATTTAGGATACAAGCAGCTATTAGCATCATTGTTGAATACGCATAGAGTCAATTACTAACGAGACTTCCATACATGGTTCATTACCACTGGAAACAACAATGTCTTAAGTTATCCTACTCTTATGAATGGTCAAATGCATAATCATTTCTCTGCTTGCGTCGTTAATTTGTAACAGGAATTTATGACCACACTGTATATGGGAAAATTCACTATCAAGCGCAACACAATCGCGAGGAAAAGAGAAATACAGTTTCGAGCGCTGTCCTCTTTGGTAAGACCTTCACGAGGAATGTATATTAAAAAAAAATACCCAAGACAGCAATGTCCGCCCCTGAATGGGTTTAACCCGAAGGAAAATATTTTCAGATCACATGATTAGATTTCTCCGGAGTGTTTTTTAGAAACTGTTCTGAAATTGTGTTGTCACGTTTAAAAAGACGTTAACGTAAATGGAATGTATATTGTATATAGCTAAAGTTTCTAAAATCTCTGAAATGAACTAAAATTGGATTTATTGATTTTCATTCATTTTCTGTTGAATTAAAATTGCAAATTTCGGGTGTTGCATTGTTGCATGTTATTATTGATCACACGAATAAATGTTGTACGCTTATTTCTACAATATTTGACTTTTATTTATGGTTTTTACTCTTGGTTCTAAATCTGACTGTTTTTCAATGTCTTGCTCATTATATAGCCATAGTTAAAACTCATTAATTTTTAATTTCCTCAGTACTTTTGGCAAAGTACTATTTCTTTTTTATTTATTTGCTAAAGTTTGTTTTAGCGTGTTTTAAATAGGCTTCCAAGAAATAGTCTGGCTAACAAAACTTTTTCTTGTCAGAAATAGTATCAATCCTTGATCCAAGAATTCGGGATTGACAATTTCAAGAACGTTCTTAACTTCTTAAGTGCATAGATAAAACTACCGTTCTTTTAACACAATTTGGGTGATGTCAGTATTAATAACTGTAATAATAATGAACGTTGAATTTTAATTTGGTTTTCAATATATTTGAAATCTAAACTCCTTATCACTTCCTACTATTTGACTCAACCCCAAAAACGTTAGAAACCCTCTAACTCTGATTCCATTTTTTTTTTTAGGAAATATATGTATAAAATCTATTGCAATTATTAATTTATGTTCATAAACTTGACCACAAAATTTTGGAAAAGTTAAAAAACGAAACTATTTTAAATTAATTTTTAGGAATGCAATCATGTGATATGAAAATATTTTCTCAAGGGATACACAAAATCTAGTGCATTTCTTGTTCATTCGACGAAAGCGCTTAGAATTTTATTTTCATTTTCCTTGCTAGGCGCTGTATTTCATATATATATAGATATATATATTTTTTTTTAAGTTCGGGAAGAACCGATTCGCCTCTATTTAAAAGGGCATATCTCAGCGGAAAAACAAAGAAAAAGTGAGAGGAAAGACAGAGGAAAAAGAAAGGGTGGAGGGGACAGTCGAAGTGGAAAAAGACCAAGGATGACAAGGACTGCAGGGTCGAGCCCCATCATCCTTGGGTGCTAGGGCCGGGAGGGCGCACGTGAAACCTCCAGGAACAAGCACGTACAAACGAGCACAAAGAGCACTCAAGAGCACGAGCTTAGAACCCCCTTGCGGGGATACATATATATATATATATATATATATATACTGTATATATACCATATACATGGGATGAATTTCACAATCAAATACGTGAAATGAATAAATGATGCAAATTGGTATCACTGTAGTCTTTAAGTATAATAATACCGTTAAATGACGCCTAATAAAGAATAGCCCGGATAATGTGGTTTGGTTGTGTGTATTCCATCGGATGTACACAATGTAACTCAGTATATGTAGACCAAACGGGTAAAACGTTAGATATTAAGGTAAACTAGTATAAATATGCGTGTCGAACAGCAAATAATTCTAATGCATTGTTTAACTATATGCATAGATGTAATCATAGTATCAACTGGGATAGTTGTAAAGCGCTCGTTAAAAACACACATATAATCGAAAGGAATATTCTAGAATGTGCATTTATCCATTTTAAAAATAATTTCAATAACTGCGGAAATGTATAAAATTGACAATATCCTGTTAAAATACTTTTTGCCTCTAATTAACTCTTGTTAATCATGTGCTAATCTTTTTGTTTTTCTGTCCCGTTGTACAAATGTATATATTTTTGTCATCTCGCCTTCTCCCTTCATTCCCTGGCGAGGTGTACTTCTGAATACGTATACGAGAAACCTTGGAATCATTTTTCTTTTTCCTTGCGGGTTTGCAACTTTGCATTTTATATACAGGGTGTTCGGAAAGTCACTGTGCACTTATATTTATTTAATAGCATACAATAACATTGCATATATGATAGAGGTTATGGATGGGACCATCAGAACTTATAAAAGGTGTTGAAAGTGATGTCCTTTAACAGCAATACAGGCCTGGACCCGTCTTATTTTATTTGGAAACACCTTTGTCAGTTCTTCTTTTGAAATGGACCTTATGTACACAGTTATTGCAGTTTTCAGGTCATCAAGCGTGTATATATATATATATATATATATATATATATATATATATATATATATTTATATATATATATATATTTACAGAGAGAGAGAGAGAGAGAGAGAGAGAGAGAGAGAGAGGATGCAGTATTCTGATGCAATGAATATTTACGAGTGAGTGGTCTTCATGTTGGGCCATCTTACCTATCTCATCCGACCCGTGTCTGCATAAGAGAAGCTTGAAAGAACGATTCTAGTTCCCTTTACGATGCTTTCAGGGCTTTTTATCGGTTTTAGGGGGGGGGAGTTCTTAGGCTTTTTTTAGCTTCTCTTTTCATTCGGGAATTCTGAGAAGGGGGTAATGTCTGTTATAGTCAGGGGGGGGGGACCCCCTTGGGTTAGAAAAAACTTTTAAATGGTAGAGTTTATTCGGATCGAAAGAAATTGTATATTTATATACAAACAACAGGGAAAATAGATGTGAATTTTCTGTTCTGAAGGTCTGAGGAGAGAACACAAAAATATTTGTGCATATTTCAGTCTTGTATAATGCTACAGAATGGGTTACCTTTGGTATGTTCATACTTGGATGTATGCCATATATATATATATATATATATATATATATATATATATAGAGAGAGAGAGAGAGAGAGGCGGATTTACGTATAGGCAGAGTAGGCACCTGCCTAGGACAGCAAATTTTGAAGTGAGGGGCGGCAAATGTTGTCGTATTTCAACATAAATGAGACAAAGAAAATAAAAATAGAAAATAAATAAGTTATAAGCCCTAACAAATGAAATGGATTCACAAATAATTTTTAAAATAAAAAGTGAACAGCAGCCTTTAATAGCAAACTAGCAATATCAAATGACACAACAATAAAGCACTTTAATCTCTGCCTTGGGGCGGCAAAATGCTAAGTACACGGTACACCTATATATATTATAATTAATATAAAGAACGACGCTTGTGTAGAAGAGTGTACCGCACAAGATGAGGAGGGAGAACGAGCAAATGAAAAATGAGGTACCTCCCAGGAATCGAACCCGGGATCATCCAATTGTCGGTCGGAGGTCGGATATGTTAACCACTTCACCAAGGACCCCGATTAGTCAGTACTCGTAATTCTCCTACATACGAGCGGAATCAAATGCCCTGAGGGGCCACCTTCGCATGCCGTTGTTTGCAGTTAAAATGTTTATTATAATATATATATATATATATATATATATATATATATATATAGAGAGAGAGAGAGAGAGAGAGAGAGAGAGAGAGAGAGAGAGATAGACATGCATACTTTATGCATACTCGTAGTTTTTCGAGTATCATACATAAATAAGTCAGCGGCCGTAATTTAGTGAGTAACACGGTTTCCTTGTAAGCGAAGTGAAGACACTGCTTTCGAGGGTTCGAATCCCAGTAGTACTGGTAATAATAATCCAGGAATTGTCGCAATAGCCAATGGGTCAATCTGTACATTTGATTTAAAAGATATATTTATCTCAAATTCAAATATATATATATATATATATATATATATATATATATAGCGCCTCGGTGATGTAGTGGTTAGCATCGCTGACTACGAATCCATCGGTCCCGGGATCGAGACCCGGTGACGGCAGCCGGCGCGCAGCAAAAACCCAGCTGTTCATCCTTCCATACAATAAAGAAAATGGTTGGTAGATAAATGTGTACTTTGGGTAGGGGTGTCCTAGACGCTAGGCTGCTGGTGGGGCGTGATTCGGATTCCACGTTAAACTGTAGGTCTAAGGTGGAGTGAAAAGCTTGAACTTCGTCAGAATGAACAATTCGCGCGGAAGCAAACCAAAGAAAAAATGAAAAGCGACTGTGTATTCAACAGTACAGCTCGTCAGGGCACACACACACACACACACACACACACACACATATATATATATATATATATATATATATATATTTAATGCGCCTCGGTGGTGTAGTGGTTAGCGTCGCTGACTACGAATCCATCGGCCCCGGGTTCGAGACCCGACGGCAGCCGACGCGCAGCAAAACCCAGATGTTCATCCTTCCACACAATAAAGAAAGTGGTTGGTAGATAAATGGGTACCCTAGGTGGCCTAGTGGTTAAGACGCTGGGCTGCTGATGGGGCGTGGTTCGGATTCCACGTTAAACTGTAGGTCTAAGGTGGAGTGAAAAGTTTGACCTTCGTCAGAATGAACAATTCGGGCGGAAGCTAACCAAAGGTTTATATACGAGTGTGTATATATATATATATATATAACAATTTCAATAACAGTGCGGGAATGTATAAAATTGACAATATCATGTTAAAAATTTTTTTGCCTCTCATTAACCCTTGTTAAGTATATGTTAATTGTTTTGTTTTTCCTGTACGTTGTATATATCTATGGGCATCTCGCCTTTTATCTTCATTCCCTGACGAGGTGTAGCTCTGAATACACGAAAGGCCTTGGAATCGTTTTTCTTTTTCCTTGTGGGTTTGCAGTATATATATATATATATATATATAAGTTTTATATATATATATATATATGTGTGTGTGTGTGTGTGTTCAAAATGTTCCCTATTTAACTCAAAGGACGCTAATGTAATTAATCAATTAATTAATTAATGAGATTAATTATAATTAATATAATTCCCATTAGGTAGAGACTTTTCGGATACATTCTCTCTCTCTCTATATATATATATAGGGTGAACCAAATGTAGGTGGACAGTAAATGATAACGTTTATTTTGAGAATACATATTTAATTTTTTTGTATACTATAATACAAAATAAAATTTAAATAAATTTAGTTATAATATTTAATATAATATAACACAAACACCATAGTTATAATGAACACCATAGTTATAATATAATATAACACAAACCGTATTCAACCTACTGTCCACCTACTTTTGGTTCACCGTGTATATATATATTTTGAAACAGACTCTAAAAGCGTTCCATGAAGTGAAAATGTTTTATCTCATTTTCTTTTTTCAGTTTAGATAGTAAAGAAAATTCTCCAAAATAGTTAGTTTAAAAAAAAAAAGTTTTAGACTATCTTATCCTTCAGGTAGATAGTTCGTAAATAATGTTAATGTTAATAGTTAATGATGAATTTATACTAAAACTAGTTAAAGTATCAACCGATTTAATTAAATTTTTACTGATTTTTGCGATTTACATTACTCATTATGGTACGCGCGTATACGCAATTTCCATGAAAATAAAGAGAGATATATAATGGCAACAGAGCGTACTCGAACCCTTTCTTCTTTTACATTTTAGCATCGATTTCCAAAAAACGGTGACGTAAACAATGACGTCACCACATGGGCGGGATTGATCCGTTTGCCGCATGACTGGCGAGATGGTGATTGTGTGGCAGACCGTGAGACGGGGAAAGACTGAAACAAATCTCTCCGCTCTGTTTATCTCTCGCGGAAACTAGACCAAATCAAGAAAAGTTCGTGCATTCCTCCATTAACGTAGTTTTAAAAAAATTAAAAGACTCGTTCCTCTGGCAACCAGGTTTAACCAATAGATTTTGTTTTTAATTAAAACAAACGTGAGGATCTAGTAAATATTTGAGTATTTGTTTGGTTTCAAAAGAGTAACTGGTTTTCATAAATAATTTATCATATTGATATATATTTAATAGAGAATCAATACGATTTAACTGTAATGATTTACTGTGTATTACTGTACAGCATAAATTAAATGTTTATTAACACTTTCCTTGTTATTTTTTTCGTTTCATGCTCAATGTTTGGCCATAAGGATATATTTCAAAGACCAAATGTGATTGGCCAGTATCAACCAACCACATCTCTTCTCATTCCTCAGGGTTACGTCGTAGCCAGTGTCGTAATACCGCTTCCCGTTGATCAGCGAAATCAAGCGACAGTGGGTCGGATAATACTTAGATAGGAAACCGTCAGCTGCGTCCAGTCAGAGTTGCTAATTCAGCGATTTTGTCGTTAAATTTAGCGACTTTTGACGAGTTTTGGCTAATTTTTTTAGCGTTTAGCGACTTAGCGTAATTTTAGCTGCTTTTTGTCAAGCTGCCAGTCTCATCCATTCCTTTGGGTTGTATGGCTTTATATATTTGTGCGACTATCAGTATAGCATTTTTTTTTACATAAAAGGACCAATGAGCAAGAAATACAGTCAACGTTTTCGAGTGGAATGGCTCCACATCTCCACATCTGACGACTTTTTGGCTTCTTTTCGTAGTGATTTGGCTACACCATTTTGGCTACTATACTCGAAATTTTAGCGATATTTTGGCTATTCCACATCTGGTGACTTTTTGGCTACTTTTTGAAGTGGATTTAGTGACATTTTGTGAGCCTGGGTTGGCGACCCTGCGTCCAGTCTATGTAGCGACTCGTGGTTCGGATCCCAGATAAAACTGTAGGTCCCTTCCGTCATAAAACCTTAGATGTTGCGAAGGAGGTTAAACATTACTTCTCATACCTCATAATTATGTGTTCTCTCGTGAAAAGCTTGAGAGTCATATTCAGGGTCAGAGATGACATTCGAAGTTCATTTCTATACCTATGGACCTATACTACTTTGAAAAACATTTCCATACCTACTCCTGTACCTATACCTGATATGATTGAATTTAACGTTTTGTTAATTATCTAATTAACTACCTTTTTGAGAATTAAAATACACCATGTAAAACGAACAGGCTTATTTTATACACTTCTTTTTATGTTATTTGCGAAGAACTCGTGTCCAAACTAATGTTAAACCATGAATGATCAACTACCTCGGAATAATGACAGGGTTTAGTGAAAATACTGTACGCTATACTGTATCTTACATCTACCAGTACTGTAGAGATTAGTTCAGTTTTCATTTTTCAGGTGTCTATTTATTTATAATTTCATGTATATTTTTTCTTTTTCAGCCATTCAGCTTTCGCAACTTCTAGTTAAGAGTCTTAAACAAGTCAATCCATTCAAATATAAGCGGATAGCTAATGCAAAAGTACTCAAATTGAGTGAGTAGGGCATCGCGCTAGAAACAAATTTGTGGGTGTAGTGTTAAAGCCTAGTTCAGTATTTAGCCCTAACAGGCCCTACATTGAATTCATGCAAAGACAGACTCATAGCATTACTGGAGCCAGAAAGAACGTGTTTAACATTATTTTATGTAGTATGTAGGAAAGAGGGGGGAAGGGCGAGTGTCCGCAAAAATGCCCCACCCCTATGTAAAAAGGAGAGTCAAAATCAAGGGCTCTTAGGCCCATGATACCATATTATTCATCCTTTTTTTATACATTTTGAAAAGATTGTGTAGTGTGTAAAATGCATGTATGTGTAGTAAAGAATAGAGGGAGAAGTGTGTGTTTGAGAGCATGCTGGACTGCTCATAGGGTAAAGAAACGCGAAAAAAGGTCAGCTAAAGAGGACAGTGACAAAAGAAACGGGCGTTCCAGCACTCCTTTTCTTCTGCCTAACGTCCCCACTTATAAATGAAGCCAGAGGGAGACACATTCGTGAAATAACTGACATGCCTTCCTCTGGCTTTTTCCTGAAATATGTAGCAATACCAGTTCCACCTTCTCTTGATTGACATACTGAGCCATGAGGGTATTTTCTTTCCTGAAATATGGTGAAACTGACATTAAAAATGTGTTTGCTTCACTTTAAAAATATAATGTCTATTTTCCCCATGAGTCCAGACTTCTGGGATACCCTCTATTATAAAAGTATAGGAAAGTACCTAAAAGTATTTATATACCTATACTTTCATTTATTTTTATACCATACCTATACCCTATACTTATACCAGTTATCTATGACACTTTGAAAATGTATCTGAATTCATTTAAAAACAACAGAACCTCATTAATAATAACTTAACTGTGATGAAGTTAAAAGTAATGATTTAAACATCATAAATTTATAAAAAAAAAGCATAACTTTCTCTCTTCAGAGAATCTTTTGACGTTTAACAATTTTTAGCGTTGTAAAAATTCATTAAAAATACTTTTTATTCTTAACCTTTATTTCAATTAGGAATTAAAAACTTCAGTAATTTATCCTTTATTTTTCAAAGCTATATTTTATTTTGTACATAATAATATTTGACTAAATGTAGTAACCACTGAGCTACTGGGAGCTCATATATATATATGTACTACAATGTCCGCACACCATTCCGAAGCACAACCTATAAAGGAGGAGGGGGGAAACTGGAAGGGTCGAGTGTGTTACTAAAACCGGCTCTGGTTTCTCCTTAAATGTGGGTACAAAATTTGGTGCAGTTTATTCTGGATTTGGTGTATAATACCGTAGCCGTTTAAGGTGTGTATAAACAAACATCAGACAGACAGACAGTCATCATCCCCTATATGGTGTGCATTATATATATATCTGATGCACACCCACAATGAAAAATGAAAGGCGATTCCAAGGCCTTTCCTGTATTCAACAGTACACGTCGTCATTCCATGACGACGTGTACTGTTGAATATAGGAAAGGCCTTGAAATTGCTTTCTCATTTTTTCCTTGTGGGTATGCATCATTTATTTATTTCACGTGTTTAATTGTTAAATTCATTCCATATATATATATATAATATATATATATATACACACACGAGTATATTAAAATGCGTAATGTAATTATATGTATACACGCATTACGCAAATATAAAACGTGCGATTCTATGTTAATATGCGATATAAACAAAATATCTACATTTTGTGCTTGTTTTTTGCCCTATTTTAAATGTGAAAGAATAGGAAAAAGCAGCTGTGAAATCGCCTTCCTTTTTCCTCTACAGATTTGCGTCATGTTTGGCTTTAAATTTTCTTTTCATAAGTTGAGCGCGCGAATATTTGTTCCGCGACTCGCCTTTAGATTCTCGACGGGGCGGTCTCAGAAACAATGAATGAATTATTTATTTAATAGTGCACGCAGCTGCAGCCAATCGTAAACCAAAATCAGGTGCGTTAAGCATAATTTTAACGGACGACTTCGGAGTTCTGATGCAAATGGAATTCGTTATTAATAGTTCGCGATTGTTCGCGCTGTGATATAGAGAATCGGTTCCCCAAACTGTAATACGCGTACAGTCGGAGGTACGCGAGCTGCTCTTTGGTGGTAAGCAAATATATTAAAAATTAAATCTCGCTGAATCATATTAATATCCTTTACCTAACCCACGATTCTTTTGTTAAGTTGAATACTAACTAAAATAGAGCCTACATATGTAACAATTAATTATATAATTTTGCGTTACACGCTTTATTTAATCATTATGCAGAGGGTAAATGAATTATAAATGTCCCTAAAATAATGTATAAGTCTGCCCTGAAAAAAATTTGATAGTGGTGGTACCACAAATCATTGTGGACTGGACAGTGGACACCGCTTTATTCAAACAGCTGTTCCATGGGCAGATTTTACAGACGACACCTAACCGTTGAGTGAACACAAAAAATAAACTCTTTCTATAGGGAAAATTTCGTGGGACCGAGTATTTTTTAAGAATTTTCACGCAAAATGAAATTGTAGTTATGTTTGAGTACGGCGAAATCCATGGTTTTGGTTCAGTGTTGAGATATTTCACGCGAGGAAATAAAAGCTTGAGAACGCTCCAGTGACTGGAGCGAAACGTCGCTACTCCTGCTTTCATTTTGCTGCGTGAAATAGCTTATGTTTGACTGTAAGTGTGAACATTTTGAATATAATGTCCGTATATTAATGCATTAACTTTGGGAAAATAGCTTATTTCTCTCTAATTATGTAAAAAAGATTCAAGTTTGCATAACTAAGGCCGATAGTTGCCAAATACTGCAAATTAGAGGATCTCTATATACTCGTACATTGGCTTTTCACTACATGTATTTTTATTTTTATTATTAATTTTATTATCACTCGTTTCATTACGTGTATTAGTTATTTTTTTTAGTTTTTAAATTTATTTTGTAATTAAATTTATGTCATTAGTTTATATCGTTTGGTACCCTGATCAATATTGTATTTTTTATGGGATTTGTCTCCTGTCAATAATGCTTGTCATTATCAATATGATTATTATTATAAAAAATGTAAAGAAAGACGCATTTAAATCGGTCGTTCACGATTACGGCTTTAAGCAAATATTTTTTGAACTTCAACTTCGCTTCGAAGTCCGCAATACAATTAGAGAGAGGAAGATGGCGTCGTCCGCAGGATCTCCAGCACTGCCCCTTCTAACGAAGAAACGAACGCGGCAATATCTTATCCGATGGAAACGGGCGCAATTCAAATTTAATTGCGGGCCTCCAAACGGCCACAAATCCTCCTCAGAAAGGGGATTTCGGCGAGCCAAGTCAGGAGCCATTTTCACGATTTGCGACATGACACTCGCATTAGACATTTCGGCGGGCCTCCAATATTTCATATGAATGGCTCAAGTATGTATTAGTTGGTAAGGGGAAATAAATAAGGGGAACTATAGAAGGATATATATATATATATATATACAGTATATATATGAGGAAAATATATGGGGAAAAAATCTTAGGTAACATTATATAGGAGGGAATGTGGGGTAACCTATACAGTCTATAAAGAAACAAAAATTTTTTTTTTAAAATCTCTGGCAAGAAATCTGATGAGAAAACCTTAATAATTATAACAAAATTACAAAACGAACATCTGACAACAAATTTAAATTTCTAAAACAACCAACCATTCACAGACAACACAAACCAATTATATAACTGTGACCAGAAATTATAATTCTAGGCTTATATTCCATACTCAACACAACTAATATACAGGGTGGCGCAAAAGTCGCGCATCATAGGAATTTTCAATGTCGATTATAATATATATTTTTTTTCTTTTAGGTAGGGGATGGCTGCGAAATTAACAATAGACGAGAGGGTGAGCTTCGTTTTAATGTATGGAATACCAGTTACAACAAATCGATGAATCGGTACAGAATTTAAATTCTGTACCGATTCATCGATACAGAATTGTATTCGAAAAGTGTTTTGCATAAATCAAAGGTTATATTACTTTATGCGAGTTTGAACGACGGTTCAGGATCGACTTGCGGTCAACCCCGCCGGTAAAATCTGCGATTTTGTAATATTTTATTTTTTTTATTATTATTGTGTGTGTGTGAATTGTAGAAGTTCACTGCAAAAACCTACTAAGTTCTATATAAAAAAAAGAAATGGCTGATGAAAACGCAAGGAAAAGAAATGTATAATTATATTACCTCACTAATCTGATTAACTAATATTAATCAGCGTGTTTAACCTAGTTTCTTTAGATGGTTTGATGAATTACAAAAAGTTTTGCACCTACTGGTTCCTTTAATTCAACAGAGGCAGTAGGCAAAACAAAGATTTTATTTCTTAAATAATTCGCATAGATTCCTAAAATGTGATATTAGGCAAAATATTGTAAATTGAAATTACTTTGTTATTAAAGGGGCAAATGAAGAAGAAAACAGACACGCATTTTCTCTCATATATATATATATTAGGGTGTCCCAAACTCATAGGGGGCCAAATGTTTTTTCGGGATACAAATCCGCTCGTGTTGCGCTCTTTTGATGTTTCCCATTAGAAGTCTTCCTGTAAAATTTCAGAGAGATCGAAGGAAATTTAAAGGTCCCGAACTTTGAACACTTTATTTCTCCTCTTAACTGAAAGGCAAATTAACTGAAATATTTCTCTCAAAAGTTCCATCACAAAGATGATTATACAAAATAAACATGTATTTTAATCTTAACACACAAACAACAATTTCAAAGCATCACATTTATGCATTTTAACTAAACACGTGTTTCATGAGATCCGTTTTTGTTCCCTTCCGGCTCACATTCCGTCGGTGTGAGTGGTCAGTTCGAAGGAGGAACTGGAGGTCTTCTTCATCACGGCACAGAGGTTTGCTTGTGTATTTCTCAATGAGGGCGATGCCTCGCTCTGCTGCATCATTGACCACCATCAGTTCTGCAGCTCGGCTCTTTGCCAGACGGTAGTTTTCGTCAGTAGGCCATGTTTCAGGGTCTTTGGTGAGGAACGTGGGCTCAACTTGGAGAAACTGGAAGAGTGTGGTGGATCGACTCGTCACCCACGGACTTAAACGGCCATCCACTTGCAGTCCCTTGCCTTGGACCCGTTTGAGTCCTTTCCCAGGGCGCTTTTTCAGGTTAGCCGTCATGTTACGCTTTTCATTGTCGTCAACTCTGTCATCAAACAGTGCAAGACAGATAGATTACGTCCTCCGAGATATACCACAGATGACGGAGCACAGCCCGGTAAGCTGTGTTTCCAACGTCCTTGTCAGGGTAACCTACAAGAAGATTGCACAGCCTAACGTCATTTTTGGGAGATTTGATGGCGATGGGAGCCTCGTGCCAGTGACGCACGTATACAAGGCTCAGAACAGAAAGGCCCTCGCGATCCCAAGTTGCTGCCAGGTCAAGATCACTCAGACTTTCTTTAGTCTGTCATGTTTGGGAGCTTTCGAAGGTTTAAGTCCACAAGTGACGGCTTCGTTTCCACTGTCAGCTGACGATGTGCTAGAACTGCTGTCGGTAGCCTCTTCTGTGACTCCTACAGCTAGAGCCTCCTCCGTTTGACGCCGGTGTGCCCGCTCAAGAGCTCTTTCCCTTTCCTGTCTTTTCATTGTGGCTGCATTATATTTTCTATCTTCACCTCCCATGTAACTCGTATGTCGATCTGCCCTTTGGGAAATGAGGAATTCCTTGTCTTCAAGAGGGATATCTCCCCGATCCAGAACGTCTGAGCGGGCGACATCAAAAATATCCTCCATATCAGCCAAGAATACATCCCGCTGCATATCGTAAGTCATTCCAGTCTTGTTCTTGTTTTTATGCAAATTTCGATACCTCTGAACCAAAGCTTTCAGTTTAGTCGAGGCATGAACGGAGGTTGTTGCCAGATTCGAGTTGGCTCTAGCCCAGATTTCTAATACAGCCGGTATTACAGCCTTGACACTGTTGGAATCTTTCTTTTGGTCGCGGTGATGGTAGAAGAAAAGAAGCAACACGTCCATATTACTTGGTAATCGAGATTTAGCCAGCTCTGCTATCGGAGACCTCTCAAGAAGCCACAACTTGATGTTTGATCTTGTCAACGCCATAATGATCAATTCTGAAAACCAAAAAAAATCATCAAACGTCGGGACCTCTAAATATCATCTGATCGAGTTGAAAATCACACAGCCAATGCTTTAGACCAAACCACATCCGGGCATGACACGAGTGGTCAGGTCGTGTTAAGAAAGAAAATTGGGACACCCTAATTATATATATATATATATATATATATATATATAGTCATGCGGGTTGCTTCTACAAAGCTTCAATTTAATATTTAGGAGAAATCCAATGACAAGGAGGAATGTAAATGCCATGAAAAGTCTTCTTTAATGCGCAACGTTTCGAGCAATACGCTCATCATCAGGCTAGATAATAACAATATGAAATTAGAATCAATAAATAAATGTGAACAAGACAAAATAATTTCTATAAAACCTATTCAGTAAAAGCAAATTTTAAAAAGACTAAAAGAAGAGGGTTAAATTCAAAGTTATAAAAATTTACATATAAAATTAACAAGAAATTTAAAAAGCTATTTTTAAATTACATATAGTAAATTTGAAATTAGTACACTGGAATAATTAACACTAATACAATGGAATAATTAACACTACGAACCTTTCAATGCTGGTTCCGAGGCACGAGTAATTTAAAACAAAACAAAACAGGAAACAAACTATGAGTTGGGCGGTTGGAGTAATTTAAAACAAAACAAAACAGGAAACAAACTATGAGTTGGGCGGTTGGGGAGTTATAAGTTGGGGAGGGGGGATTATAAAAATTTGCTTTTACTGAATAGGTTTTATAGAAATTATTTTGTCTTGTTCACATTTATTTATTGATTCTAATTTCATATTGTTATTATCTAGCCTGATGATGAGCGTATTGCTCGAAACGTTGCGCATTAAAGAAGACTTTTCATGGCATTTACATTCCTCCTTGTCATTGGATTTCTCTTAAATATTATATATATATATTATATATATTTATTGTAAGGAGAATTACATGAACAATGTTAGATAAGAATTAATTAGAGCAATAATTAATAATTTAACAATAATTACCCCCTCCCCGCGGGCGGTCTTTCTGGGGTGGATCGCCCGCGGGCTCCTGCCTCCATGTGGCGAGGGGGGTCAGCCGCGGCTGGGGGCCCTGCCGGGTCCCCGCCCGGTTGCGAAGTGGACTTTTAGCATACCCTGCTATCCTACAGCCCCCTCTTTCCTGTCTTCCCCTCTTTACCCTCTTCCTTGCCCCCTCTGTTTTTTCTGCTTTCTCTGTTCACTTCGCGCGCCCCGTGGGCTGCCGGGGCTGGTCGCTGGGGGTCTCGCCCCCATGGCCGGGGCCGGACTAAGTTGGCTGGTAGGGTGCCCAGGCCTGGGACCCTGGGGGGCCTTGGTCTTTGCTGCCGGCGGGGGAGAACTCTCGACGCTGCAAGGGCCCCTTTTGAAACGGGGGTACCTGCATGGGACGAGGCACCCACCCCCCCGGCGTGCGCTTGGTCCCCTTGGGCCCCGGGTAATCGGTTCCCCGCGGCCCCGGGCGCGAAACTACAATAAAAATTTTCTATGGAAACACTTACAACTCTAATGGACCTCGTTGACGACCCGGCTTGTGCATCTGACCTCCCTCTGACTACCTCTTTGGACCGTGGGTCTGGTAAGGGCAGTCGGCAGCCCTCGCCCACCCCGTCTGCTCTTCTTGCCGACGCCTCCTCTCCCTCTCTTCCCCAGGCTCGTGGCGCCGCTGCCCGACCCCCGCCAGTAGCGGATGGACCTGCAGTGGACCCCCCGACCCCTGGATCCCCCCATATTCCACGTCCCGATAGGGACCCACCTGCTTTTTCGCCCTCAGGTGGGAGGCCCGCGGCCCAGGTCGCCTCCCACTCCGGTCAGGCCTCATCGCCCCCGGCCCCCTCGGCCCCTGGGGGACGTGAGACCCGACGTCGCCGTCCGCCTTTCTCGTCTTCTCGCCCCCTCGAAGTTCCGGTGGTGTTTGGCCAGACGGCTTCACTCGGCCTTAGGACGATGGACAAGTTCCTCGTCCTCCGCCCCTCCTCCTCCAAGCCCCTCCCCACTAACCACGAACGTCTCTTTCGAGCGATCCATGGGAAGACGGGGACGGCGCGTTTTGACCTTCGGCCTCAGAGGGATGGCTCCATTTTGATAAGGTCGCGTTCCTCTGCCGAAACCTCCTCTCTGCTCGCTATCCCCGATGTCCTGGGCTGCGGGATCACGGTGACTCCCCACCCCCGCCTCAATCAGTGCCAGGGCACAATTTACGCTGCTCGTCTTCTACCCATCCCGGTGGAAGACCTCCAGATTGACCTCGCCTCCCAGGGTGTTGTGAGGGTGTACCGCTTTCCCGACAGATCGCGGTCCCCAACTGCCCCTTCTCCTCGCCTGCTCCTCACTTTCGACTCACTGGTGCCCCCCGTTTCGGTATTCTGGGGCTTTGGTGAGAGACGAGCGTGCGAATTCTCAGTACGACCATACGTGCCAGATCCTACGCGCTGTTTTCAGTGTAATAGGTTTGGCCACGTGAGCAGCTCCTGCCGTCAGCCGGCCCCGTTGTGTGTCCGCTGCGGCGGCCCTCCCCACCCCTTGCCCTGTACTGCTCCGCCTTCCTGCACCAACTGCCATGGACCACACCCTGCTTCATCCCGCTCTTGCCCGTCCTTCCTCTTTGAAAGGGAGGTTCGGGCCCTCTGTTCATCAGAGTTTCTCAGCGCTCGGGAGGCGCGGGAGCGGTTGCGTGGCGGCGAGGCCCGGCGTGGTGCCTCGTACGCCGAGGCTCTCCGTTCCCGGACCCCGTCCTCACCGGCGGTTCCCAACGCGCCTCCACCCACCGTGTCCGCTACTCCCAGTCCATCCTCTGCCGCCCAGCGGACTCCTACCGCGGCTCCCCGTACCACCAGCGCGTCCCCACGTGCTCCCTCCGCGAACGCCGATGCTTCGTCGGCAACCCCCCCTGCCCCTTCTACGCCCTCTCCACCGGCGCCTTCGGCCACCCCCATTCCGGATCGTGACCCGCCGTCACCCACGCGGGCCGCACGACGGAGGGATAGGGGCCGCAAGCGCCGCGCCAGTGGTGACCCCGAAAGGTTCGACGCCATAAGCCTCGCATCACCTTCCTCTCCTAAACACAAACGCCCCCTTCGCCCTACCGCCCCGGTGTCCTCACCGTCCCCACTGCGCAACCGTTATGCACGCTCCCCCCTGGGGTCCCCGTCGGCCCTCGTGGTGGAGGCTGAGATACACCCCTCTCCGGCCCGGTCGATGGACCCACTGGAGGGGGAACTCGCCCGCCTGGTCGGCGTGGGTGGGACGTGCACGCCCCCGCGTTTGACCCGCCCCATCTCTCTCCTCGACCTGCCAATGCCTCTGGGTGAGGTATTATTTTCCACTCCCCCTCGTAGTCCTGCCTCCCCCGCACCTCCGGTGAAGGGAGGGGCATTCTGGATACCTCTCACATCCCCTTCTCTGCATCGCTCTCCCCCGGACGTCCGGGAGACTCCTCCTCTGGAGGACTTGCCGGCGTCTGGTTCCACATCGCCCCCTCGTCGGGGGGACCCTCGCCTTCGCCCTCGTTCGGCGTCCCTCACTGAACTCCGGGGCTTTCCGATTCCCTCTTTAATCTCGGGCCGCCCGATCGGCCCACCCACCCCATAATCATCCTTTACGCTGACCTTCCTACCCCTCCCTATACCTCGCTCCTGCAGTGGAACATCCGCGGGCTCCTGGTAGGCCTCGAGAGTCTCTCCTCTCTCCTGGCCTCCAGGTGTCCGGCGTGTTTCTGCCTTCAGGAGACGATTCTGGGATCCCGTTCCCTCCCTCGAGTGTCCGGTTACTGCGGGCTCCCTTCCCCGCCTCTCGATGGGGCGGGGAGGGGGGCGCCGCGGTCTTCGTGCACCGCTCCGTCCCTTTCCGCCCCCTCCCGCTCCGTACAGTCCTGCAAGCTGTGGCCGTGCGCCTTTTCTTGGGGCGCCAGCTCACGGTCTGCTCTCTTTACCTCTCCCCTAACGTACGCCCCCCACCCGATTCTCTCCGTGACCTAATTCTCCAGCTTCCCCGCCCTTTTCTGATTCTCGGGGACTTCAACAGTCGGGACCCGGCCTGGGGACGTTTGCTCCACCTTTCTCTCCGGGACCCTTCTCTCCCTTATGGACGAGCTCGAGTTCACCTTTCTGAACGATGGCTCCCCAACCTGCCTTCACTCGGCCCATGACAGTTTCACCTGTATCGACCTTTCCCTGGTTTCCCTCGAAATCGTGACGGAGTTCACCTGGGAGGTCCTGCCGGATTCTTCCGGCAGTGACCATTTCCCAGTGTGTCTTACCCCGACCCGTCTCCTCCCCCCCACCTCTGTCCGCCCGCGCTGGCTGTTCGCCCGAGCAGACTGGGCCTCATACGCGAGGGGCACGGCGATCTCGCCATCAATTCCTGCCTTTCCCTCCGTCAATGAGGCCCTCGCCTTCCTCGAGAGTAAGATCCTCTCGGCTGCCGCCAGTTGCATCCCCCGTACCTCTGGCTCCCCCAGGCCGCGAAGCGTCCCATGGTGGACCCCAGAGTGCTCCCATGCCGTTCAGGAGCGGCGCCGTGCCGGCCGCCGCTTCTACCGGACCCGCCAGCTGGAGCACAAGATAGAATTTCAGCGCCTGAAGGCAGTGGCCCGTCGGGTCCTGAAACTGGCCCGGCGTACCTCCTGGCGGAGTTACGTGTCCGGAATCTCCTCCTCGACTGCCCCCTTGACTGTTTGGCGCAAGGTGCGTAGCTTTGAGGGGACCCGTGTCCCCCCTCGACCCCCGGTGCTTCGGGTCGGGGACGACGAGTTCGTGTCCGATCCGGAGGCCGTCGCGAACGCACTCGCGGCGCACTTTGCAGCCATCTCCAGTTCCGATTCCCCCCACTCCCGCCGCGACCAACCGGAATTTCCACCTCATAGGAATGACCCCTATAATCACCTCTTCCACATGACAGAGCTTCGGGAGGCCCTCCGCCCCCGACGCTCCTCCGCCCCCGGCCCCGATAATATCCCCTATGACCTTTTACGGCATCTCCACCCCTCTGCTCTCAGCTTTCTACTGGACCTCTATAACCGGATTTGGTTGGAGGTTCATTTCCGGACCGATGGCGTGAGTCCATCGTCGTCCCCATCCCGAAGCCCGATAAAGACCCCTCACTCCCGTCGAACTATCGCCCCATTTCCCTAACATGCTGTGCCTGCAAGGTGATGGAGGCGATGGTCGCCTCGCGGCTGTCCTTTACCTTGGAGGCGAGTGACCAGTACCCTGCTACCCAGGCTGGTTTCCGGCGCTTCCGGTCTACCACCGACCCCTCCTTCTCCTTAGCCATGACGTGCAGGAGGCTTTCTCCCGGCGTCAATTTGTACTCGCCGTCTTTTTCGACCTCCAGAAGGCCTACGATACTACCCGGCGGAGCGCGGTCTTCGACTGCTTACGCTCCCTGGGTTTCGTAGGCTTTCTCCCTTCCTTTATTTATAACTTCTTGTCCGCCCGTTCTTTCCGCGTCCGCATCGGTTCTGCCCTCTCTGACCGCTTTCCGTTGGAGGAGGGTGTCCCTCAGGGTAGTGTCCTTAGCGTCTTGTGTTTCTCACTCGTGATGAACACAGTCGCTACGGTCCTGCCTACATCCGTTCGTAGCTCCCTCTATGCCGATGACCTGGCTATCTATTGCTCTGGCCGCCTCCCGTCTTTGGCTGAACGTCGGCTCCAGCTAGCCATCAATGCGGTGGTTCGCTGGGCGTCCTCGGTTGGCTATGCTTTCTCACCCTCTAAGTCTTCCAGTATGCTTTTCCGTCCTCGGCGCCTCCGTCTGTCGCATACCTTCGCTCTTCCCCTCGTCCCATCCGTTAGATTCCTGGGTATGACCCTCGACGGATTTTTCGGTTGGGTTCCACACCTTAGGCGGTTGCGGCAAACATCTCGCCGCACCCTCTCCCTTTTGGGTCATCTGTCCCACACGACCTGGGGGGCGGACAGGCGTACTCTGCTGCGCCTGTACACCTCCCTGGTGCAATCCCGTGTCGACTACGGCTGTGTGGTCTACAGTTCCGCCTCCTCTCCGGCACTCCGTATGCTGGATCCTCTTCTCCACCGTGGCCTTCGCCTGGCGTCGGGTGCCTTCCGCTCGTCCCCTGTCGCTAGTCTTCAGGTGGACTGTGGACACCCCCCCCTGGCCCTTCGCCGGGGCCTTCTCATGGCGAAGTGTTACCTTCGCATCTGCCGCCTCCCGAAGTCCCTACTCTTCTCCGCGATCTCCCAGGCGCTACCCCGGCCTGACACGTGGCATTTCGCTGCCTCTCTGGCCGAGATTTTCTCGTCCCTGGGGATCCCCCCACCCTCTATTCTGCCGTTCTCCTTCGATCTGTCGCCCCCCTGGCGGACCACCCCTATCTGCCGTTGCCAGGCGCTCCGTGGCCTGCGTAAGGAGTCTCTTCCTGCCGTCCTCCGGTCTTCTTTTCTGGCCCATCTTCCCGTCCATTCGGACGACGTTCCCGTCTACACCGACGGCTCGCGCTCCCCTGCAGGTGTCGCGGCCGCCGTCTTCTCTCCGTCATTGTCACCTACCTCCCGGGGTATCCCCCTGCCGGTTCAGGCCTCCATCTTTTCCGCGGAGCTCTTTGCCCTTCTGGAAGCCCTCCGTCTGGTATCGGGTTGTTCACGGTCCTCCTGTACCATTTTTTCGGACTCGCTGAGCGCCCTTCAGGCGCTCGAGCGCTATGATTCCCCGGACCCCCTCGTACGCCTTATTCAACAGGAGTACCATGTCCTGCACACCATTCACCGGATCCGGGTCACCTTCTGCTGGGTTCCCGCCCATGTTGGTGTTTCCGGTAATGAGGCGGCGGACCGCTTAGCCCCCTCCCCCGCCCGCTCCCCTTCTCAGACTATGTGCAGGTCTTTCGTTCCTTTTACGATCGCATGTGGCAACAGTCCTGGGACGATGCCACCGGAAATAAACTCTGGTCCATCCGCCCCCGTCTGTCATATTGGGTGTCCTCTTTCCACCGCTCCAGACACAAAGAGGTCGTCCTTGCGCGGCTTCGCATCGGCCATACGCGCCTCACGCACGGCTATCTTATGTTCCGGCAGGAGGCTCCTCGTTGCGCCTCCTGCCAGTCGCCCCTCACCGTCTCTCACATCCTTGTGGAATGCCCCACCCTGTCGTCAGTACGTCGTCGCGCTTTTCCGTTCCTTTCTGATTTCCCCCTCCCCGAACGTTTACGCCTTATGCTCGCTGAGAGCCCTCTCTTCTCGCTTGACCGTCTTTTCCTCTTCCTCTCCCAATCTCGCATCCTATCTGAGCTTTAGGTGGCTTCTCACCTGTAGTCCGCTGTTCTCCCTTTTCTAGTGCCTTTTCTCCGTCTCCGTTTCTCTTTCTCGTATTCCGCCTCGCCCTGATATCCGCTACCATATAGCGGGAAATGGCGGTAAACGCCCCAATACAAAAAAAAAACAAAACAATAATTAAAATTGGCATCCTGACCCGCTAAACGTGCCAAGTTTGATGAACGTCAGATAATTCACGAATTTAGTTTTAAAGCTGTGGTTTACTTAAAGAATCTCAATGTACAGTCGATTTCAAATGTCTTTTCACGAACCTTCGTGGTTTTTTATGATAATTATTGGTAAGAGACTCGGAGTTTGAAGACGGGACTTTTGAAATCGATTAAGTTTAATATTAAATCAAATTTACAGTCTGACTAACGATGCATAAATTATTATTATTAACAATATTTTTAAAATAAATTCTAGTAGTTTTTGTTGTTTTCATAAAGAAAACTGTCGTAAATGATAAACAATAAGTTGCAGTCAATAAAACAGCTATAATTTAGAAATATTTTCTTTGAACATAACTGCTTCTAAAATCGTAACTCGCAATTTTTGTAATCTCATTTTTCTTAAATATAAAAATAAAATAAATTTTATTGAAATTAAATACCGAATAATTTTTCAATTTAAAGTTTGGAATAATATAAAGGCGAAAAAAATTATAATAGTTAAGAGATTGGTCTTGAAAAATATCTAAGTTATCCTTTTATTGTCAAACTACTTTAGTTTTCTTTAATGGATTATAAATAAGAAAGTTTGTTTTAAGAGTAACTATATATTTTAATTCTATAATTTACGTAGAAATTAGAATTAAAATATATAGTTACTCTTAAAACAAACTTTTTCTTATTTATAATCCATTAAAGAAAACTAGTAGTAGTTTGACAATAAAAGGATAACAGATATTTTTCAAGACCAATCTCTTAACTATTATAATTTTGTTTTAAGAGTAACTATATATTTTAATTTATAATTTACGTAAGGGTTCTACATTATACGAAGTTTATATACCTCATTTCTATAATCTCATATGAATTTGTATAATTAAATTAAAAAAGCCAACAAAGATTATCATTATTAATATTATCGTTATCAAAATTATACAAGTCGGCACTTAAATAGCGTTGGAAGCCACAAAATTAAAAGGCTATGGGATGTAATACAAGGATATACAAGGGCGGATCTAAGCATTTCAGTAAGGTGGGGGGCGTCCAAAGAATAAAGGGCACCCCCTAAAATTAAAAAGGCACAGTACTAAGAATTGTTTCTTAAAACAGACCATCAATGAGCGAGTGTAAAATAACTTAGTTTTATTAGATCAGTCTCATTCAAATATGATGCAAAATAAAGTGGACCTTTCCTGTCAAGTGAGGGGAGTCGTTCGACGCTCAGAATAAGAAAGTGATATGGCTGCACCAGTACTAAGGACACCTATAAAAACCACTAACTACAAATTTTGAAGTAACACTGTATACAGATAGACAAAATAGAATTTGAATAAAATAAAATAACCATGATTTTACAAAAACAAAATTTGGGTACTTTTCCCGTTATCTGCCCCCTTTATTATTGAATGGCCGGTTAGGTCAACTGCACGCCCTTCACGATTGGTTAGGTTAAATAATATTTTCGTTAAAACTAACGAAAATATTAACTTATCCTAACCAATCGTCAAGTAGGGGGGGGGGGGGGGGGAGATAACGGAAAAGTACCAAAACTTTTCAGAGGCATACACATCATTCAAATAGGGCACTTGCAAGAAATTGAGGGGTTCTGAACGTCGCCCCCCCCCCCAACAAAGATCCGCCCTTGATATAACTACCTATACATTTTAGCATGGTTATTTTCGTTGATAGTTGGGTTTCCTTTTTACGCATCGACTGATAGGACCCTGAAACCATGCTAAGCGGGTTCGAGTCCAACTAGGTCCTAAATTTCTGACCGTCTTTTCCCTTTTCATCTTAAGTGTGGTTATAGCACTTAAGGTATTTATTCCTAGTAAAAGTTGCAAGAAATGCTTGAAAAAAAAAAAGTTACCAACGAGTATAACAGTTTAATTATACAACTCTCAACCTTTGCTGTCGAGACAATACGTACTTTTGCTAGTTCTGAACTAGGTGGTTTGCCTAAGTCGGTAATCTTAAACGGTTTCCCCCAGTCTTCGCCATTGCCATTTTTCGAATCTAACCAAGTTTCCCTAGAAGCGAAGTGAAAACACGGGTCAGGGTTTAGACTCACGATGGTATTTGACAAGTTAGAGCAATGGGCTATATTGCTTAGCGTGAGCGTTGTGCCAGTTCTGGCCGTCCTAACTATTGCTCCCACCGTCACTGTAGGATTTCTTAAGACTGGTCATGTAAAATGAACCCTCGGAAATGCATTTGCGTCACAGACCTCGCTTTACTACCCAAAAGCAGTAAACTTCGAGCGTTTCCACTTGCCAACCGCGAACGGGAATGACCAAGGTAACTTCTTTGATTACGACCGAGTATCTTTCATCTTTGCAAAATTAGAATTATTTGCGGTGGAGATTGTACTCCCGGCATCTATCCCTAAAAGCAAGAATCTGTTCCATCGTTTCTGCATTCAAAATTTTGGGTCAATGTACGAGAAAAATTAGGTACCAAAACTGAGAATGTTGTGATATGCAGTAGAATTGGCAAGCCCAATTACCGAAATTCAACGAATGCATTTCCTTAGGAACTAATATTTCAGTTACGTAAATATGAAGGGCACGACAGTTTCAGGGGAATTAAATTCTCAATGAAGATCGTGCTAGATCGCTGAAGATTACTGGTACAAAATAAAATTTTAGGGTTATTCATTGAAGAAAATTTCACATCGAGTCGTTTCAGTGATTGATAATTTTGTATGGAAAGCAGATTAATGCGAATGCTTGTCCGACTTCGTTGTGATAAGAAAAAGCTAATGAAGTAAAAAGTGAGGAAAAGTAATAGACAAGTTTAAAAATATACTCTAGTTGTAAATTGGACACAAGGTGTTAAGGTTTGTGGAGTTATCAGCAACTTCATAAAAATTCTCAATTCGATTTACAAATGGCCGATATGGAAAAAAGTTTAAAGACGTGAAATAATTTGTACAAGTGTCAATTACTTAAATGAGTAGCATTGTGAACGCATTAAAGCTTGTTCAGATCATTGCATAATTACAAGTCATGTAGTGTCCCTTAAGGTTAGAAGTATACGGCTGAAGTAAATAATTTTAATGAAAGCGAAATAAACTTAAAATTTAGTTAAATTAGAGACTCAAAACAAAATCTTCGGCTTTCAAATTCTTCCTTGCCGTTTAGGGTAGTACACAGGTCTAAGTATTTAACATTTCGAGAGGCCCCGCTATTCTGAACACAAAATAGTTTTCAATTTCTAAGTCTTCAGAACATATTCCTATATGGATTCTTTTATCGAAGTGTTTAGGATAATTGGGGTCGGGGGAATTTTCACAACGTTCCGATTGGATAAGTTCCATTAGGACTTAAAATTCAGCATCTTTCGATATTTCACTATCAAAATTAAACCATACCGGAATAACTTTTAGATCTTTTTATTATGTATTTAAAGTTATTTCTACACAATTTCGAAAGAAAAGTAACCAATATGAAATTTAACCGGAATTAAAGTTTAAATAAAACCTATTAGCGTGTGTAATTAAGCTTGCTTTAACAGAAATTATTAAAAATTATTCGTTTCTTAATTTAAGCCGGTGAACAAGCTCCTAGAAATACTTAGATCTTTAAGCATCCAAGGCAAATTTAGTAGCATATTCAGTGCTAAAAATTGTGCAATACTGACAATTTAGCGAGTTTAGCAAATTCTAAAAGGAGAATAAACACCAAAGTTAAACTTTTTAAAGAATTACACAATCTCAAATGCTGGTTTCCAAAATTAAAGCAAGTCTCAATATTAGACTACTTTAAAGAGTTCTGAAAACTTCCTTACTCCTGAATTTGGGATAATAACTAAATTTCGAAATAATTTTATTTCAGAAAAATCTCCAAATGGATAAAATTTCAGTGAAGTTCACATTTATAGGCTTTTCACATTCGCTTTAGTCAAGTACTTGTTTAAAGTAAAGTTAGAGTTACGTTCATTTAAAGTGCGGTACCAACTAGATGATGCGCGATCGAGCATATGCGGTTTCCAAAATCCGCCATTTTCCTAGCGTTTTCGGCTACTTTTCGAGAGTTATCCGCCATTTTGTCCGCATTAGTTGCCATTATTACCGAATTACCAGAGATTTGTTGACTAAGTTCTGCCAAGTATTCGACGTCTTCATTCATTTTATCCAAGTTATCGATCATCTTTTCTACGTGGTCAGCAATTAGCTCAGACTGGTTTGCCATAGTGTCCGTATAACTAGCCAGTTCTCTCGCGCTACTGCTAATTTCTCTGGAATGATTAGCCATTTCTCTCGAGTTAAGTGCCATTTGTCCAAGACTGTTGGTGACTTGACTTACGAAACTCATTTTCTCCGGCCAACAAAAACTGCTCCTGGAAAGAAAGACAGCAAGGATACTTTAGACGCACTATTGAAAGTCGTGTACCGTATGCTTAAGTGAAGCTACCCAAGGAGGAAACCAAGTTTAAACTAGTAAAGTTCGTATTTGTCGAATTAAAACTACGGTACTTTGAAAAAATTCGTTAAAAATAACGAGTCGAAAGCTTATCTTCAAATAGCATTTAAGTTAGTTTCATACACAGTAACAAGATACTTCTGGAAATTCCAACTATCCGAAACAAAATACCAAGAGGTCATGCAAACATGGGTTCGCCCACATTAAATATAATGAACAGATTTAAAAAAAGGTAACCAAGTCTGCGCAAAGATAGAACTAGCACAAAGGATATTCACGAATTTTTATGGTACACGCAGATTCAAAACAGATTACTTACCGGTACATTTATAGATCATGCAAAGTAAAAGTAAGCATAGTTATATTTGAAGTTAAATTTTATTTTGAAAATTCAACGACAATACCGGAGGTAGTCTCGACCATTAAAGTTTAGCGGTATGACAAGAGCATCGTAGATTCATAGAACACAAGGTTTAAAAACACGGAGATTAGAGAATAGGTTGAATGCATTTTGTGGTGCTTCGTTCAAAGAAGACAATTGCAAACAAGCAAGCTATGCTAGGTTCAATGTTTAGTGAACACTGCCAAACATTTATATTAGAGAAAAATAAAGAAACCAAAGTCACTTGCGATTGAAACAAAGATAAATTAAACAAACTAAAGCAAATTAAAACAATTTAAATTAGTTTTCAATATATAGCAGTGTTCATAATTTAATTTAAGGAAAAAAAAAATACGTCCATGATTCATACAAATTATTACCAAGAAAATCCCTTAGTATGGAAACTAGTTCATAAAATGTAACTTCATTAACTAAAATTCAGTTTCATAACTATTACATTCGAAATCCTAGAAAACCAAAAATTATCATTTATTTCTGAAGTTCATCACAAAAATAAATTTGTACCATATACCATGTCAATACATGTAATCAGTCAACTATATACAATATCCTCAAAAGTCGTGTAAGAAAGTTTATAGAAGCTATACTTAAAAAAAAATTCTTTTTGGCTAGCAACATAGCACACACAACTAAAGTAAAACGAACTAATACAGTTACGAAACACTTCATATATCTAAAATGAAACCTAAACTCTCATTAAAGAAATATTAAATACATACATACAATAAACTTACTTTTCTAAATAAAACTTCGTCTTTGGAAATAAATCCTTCACTGAAAGCTTCGAATTTAAGATCTACTAGCATCAAATACAAACTGGATATCGAGTACGGTTAGGTTGTTGTTTTGTTGAATCCATTTCGTTGGTTGATTTACTGGTAAAATTTACATGGTCGTCATTTGTCCATATAATAATAACTCCGTGATAATATGTAACACTTTCTATTCTCGAATAAACTTCATATTCCACTGATAATGACAAAAAGAAAAAGGTTCCATCAATGGGCTACAAAATCCATTTTATTTTAACTGTACAACACAGTCATCAACTTGAAAGAAAAACGTTAGCAAGGTTTCCCTACTGTGAAATGTTCTCTTGCATAGGCGGATCCAGAGGGGGAGGGGGGCAGGGGACTTAAATGAAACAAAGGGGCTGAATTTGGAGGACTCATACATCCTGGTTAAACGAAATTAGGTAAAACGTTTGAATGCTTACATCCACGTTGCTTCAATTAAGTCTCCTAGCTCTTCTTCTGGCTCGATCTATGTTCTCTTGTATCTCTTTAGTAATTACATTTGAAAGCATAAAAATAGTTTTATATATATATATATATATATATATATATATATATATATATATATATATATATATATATATATATATATATATATATATATATATATATATAAAACAACTCATGTTCTTCATGTTCATAATTAGCATATATTGAAACGGTAGTTATTGAAATTTGAAGAAATTATAACATAGTATTTTTACCGTGATAATTTTCTAAAATTAGCTTTAATAAATTTAATTTAACATCATCAGATTAAGAAGACTTAAATTTTAATAAATCCTCAGTAATGCTTTTGGGTTCCTACTTTGAAACGTTTATTATTTATTCCGATGCAATTGATGGTATTTTCATTAAATTTTTTGTTCTATAAAAACCTTTTATTCTATTGAACTGAGAAATGCCTTTACGCAGGAGGGGCCAAGGGTGAGTTGCGAAAATTTGCTGCCAAAATGTATAGCGTACAACGTGAAACCCGCGATCGAGTCAGAGATAGTACGAACGAAGGAGTCGTCAATAGTTCCTTTCTGTTCTCAGATTCACGGAAAGCTTTTTACCAACCCGAGCCAAGTGAAGTAGTTTAAATTCGCTTCTAAGGATGGCGTCCTGAAATATTTTCAATGCGTATAAGTTTCAATTAACTTTAATTTAACCTGACCAGACTTAATCTAACCCATACCAAACTTGACTTAAAATATCCACGCCAAAAGTAGATAACTCCCAAGCCAACATAACATAACAAACTAGTAAATAACTTAAGTCTTAACCCTTTAAAGGACTGAAGGTACAAATTGCTAACGTTTCAAATAGAAGCATTCATAACTTAACCCTACAAAAAATTCAGGGCTTAAAGGGTTAAACACAAACTAACCTAACCTACACAGCCTGACTAATTTATGCAACCCATAAAAAAATTGTATAGGAAGACAATCATTGGCGGTCCCTTCGGCATGCCTGCCATTTTTAACACAACGATAAATAAAATATATTGGAAAAAGGTCATTCGTGCAATGCCCTTTTTGACATAAAAACAATTTTTGCGTCTAAAAAGAATATTCAAATTTTGGGGAAGGCATGTCTACAAATATGGTAGTAAAGTATAGGCGAATCTAGAGAGGGGGGTGGCCAGGGGACTTAATTGAAGCAACAGCGTTTAATTTGGAGGCCCCATACATCCTGGTTAAACAAAATTAGGTAACATGTTTGAATGCTTACGTCCACGTTGCTTCAATTAAGCCCTTTGGCCCCCTTCTGGATCCGCCTATGTATTAAAGTGATTCATTTTTTGGAAATATACATTCAAAATTTCTTCTGCCACATTGCGACTCACTCAAGGTTGGTAGTAAATTGCTTTCACACACTTTATACAGGAAATCTTTAATATTTCGTATTTCTTTGCAAATATTTTTAAAAGAATAATAAAGCAATTTGAAGCCAATTATATTATGTATTTAACTGTCTAAACCAGTGATACCCAACCTTTTTACTATGGTGGCCCAGTTTTGATGGTCATAAATGTTGGTGGCCCATATATATACTGTGTGTATATATATATATTATATATATATATATATATATACACATATTATTTCACGAAAGTAACACGTGAATAATATTTATGATGAAAATAACCACGAAGGAAAAAGGAAACACAGAATGGTGCTCAAGCGCTTTCGTCTAATGACATCATCAGGAACACTGAAATAATTGTAGGAGGAGCATACAAATTTATAAGGGAAAGCTACCAGTTTTAGCACTTTGCCCCTCTTGTCTAAATCCGTTCTGAACGAATTCAGAACAACAGGATCAAGCGAAAAAAGGCCCTGGCTAATGTTAAAATTATTTGTCAGTTGAATAATGGCAGACTCAAGAATATTTCTATTAACAATATTGCTTGAGTGAAACAAAATTAAAGCATTATTCCAATCAATACAGTGGGATAACTCTGACAAATGGACGAAAAGGGCACTGGACGACTGTCCCATTCTAACGGAATATTGATGCTGTTTTACACTCGTGTTCAAATCTTTTCCCGTCTGTCCAATGTAAAAGGAATCACATTGTTTACAACCAATTTTATTATTGGTAGGGTTAATTTTTACAATGATATTTTTCACAATATTTTTACAAACGCGTGTAAAACAGCATCAATATTCCGTTAGAACGGGACAGTCGTCCAGTGCCCTTTTCGTCCATTTGTTAGTTATCCCACTGTAGTGATTGTAATAATCAGTGGCGGCTCGTCGGTAGGCACTGCGGAACTGCAGTACCCCTAAATTTTTTATTTACAATTAAAATAATCAAGAACAATATAAGGATGAACTCACTGAATAACTTTTTCAATAACTTTTGAAACTTTTATTCATTGCTCAATGCTCATCCTTTTATTTCAGTAATTATTTCAACCCATTCTTAGAGACAGCACCCCTAGAATTTTTAGTCACGAGCCGCCACTGGTAATAATGCAATAATGCTTCAATTTTGTTTTACTCAAGCAACATTGTTAATAGAAATATTCTTGAGGCTGCCATTATTCAATTTACAAATAATTTCAATATTACCCAGGGCCTTTTTTCGCTTGATCCTGTTGGTTTGCATTCGTTCAGAACGGATTTAGACAAGAGGGGCAAAGTGCTAAAACTCTGGTAGCTTTTCCTTATAAATTTGTATGCTCCTCCTACAATTTTTATTTTTCTACTTTTCTTTTTTTTTGTGACCTATATATAGTTTCGAACTTGTTATTTATTTGTCAGTTGAATAATGGCAGACTCAAGAATATTTCTTGAGGATGTCATTAGACGAAAGCGCTTGAGCACCATTCTGTGTTTCCTTTTTCCTTCGTGGTTATTTTCATCATATATATATATATATATATATATATATAGCCCCGCAAGGGGGTTCTAAGCTCGTACTCTTGAGTGCTCTTTGTGCTCGTTTGTACGTGCTTGTTCCTGGAGGCTTCACGTGCGCCCTCCCGGCCCTAGCACCCAAGGATGATGGGGCTCGACCCTGCAGTCCTTGTCATCCTTTGGTCTTTTTCCACTTTGACTGTCCCCTCTACCCTTTCTTTTTCCTCTGTCTTTCCTCTCACTTTTTCTTTGTTTTTCCGCCGAGATATGCCCTTTTAAATAGAGGCGAATCGGTTCTTCCCGAACTTAAAAAAAAAAATATATATATATATATATATACAGGGTGTCCGAGAATTATCTGTACAAGTTTTGGCTGTTATTAAAAGTCAACCATGAAGTGTAGAAATTCCAGTGTTGTCCCATTTTACAAAGAATCTCATTAAGTTTTTTCTGATACCAAGTTTTGACAAGTTTTTTAGAAATTCCAGTGTGTCCGAAAATTATCTGTACAATTTCATCTTTTAATAAAATTCTTGATAACACACGTAAAATTCTTAAACAAGATTATTTAGAATCTGTATTTTCAAAAGTTTCTTTTATTAAAGTAACGTTGTTACAAACATTCGATATGTGCACCATCAGTGATTCGCAAAACATCCAATCGATAATCCAAATGCTGCCATGTACGCTGCAGCATATCCACATCAATTCGCTCAATAGCAGCTGTGATTCTTGCTTTTAAATCATCAATGTCTGTCACCCGCGTACAAAAAAGAAAAGATTTGTCAAAACTTGTTATAAAAAAAAACTTAATGAGTTTCTCTGTAAAATGGGACAACACTGGAATTTCTACACTTCATGGTTGACTTTTAATAACAGCCAAAAATTGTACAGATAATTCTCGGACACCCGGTATATATACTGTATATATATATAAAAGGATATTTTTTGTAATATACGTATCTGACTTATTTTGAAGCATTCCAAACACTAATTGTGGCCCACTAAAAAATCCACCATGGCCCACCGGTTGGGAACCTATGGTCTAAACCGTGTTTAGATATATTTCATTACCACTATGAGGGGCGTTGCAAAGATCGTGTGCTTTTTTTTTTCAGAATTTTTTATAAAATTTTGAAACAATTATATTTTTCTGAAGAAAACGTAAATTTAGCATGATTTATCCAAAATGGGAACGGGAAAATTCGGTTTGTTAGTCGCAATTTCATATTCATATTTTTATCATTACGTCATATTATTGTTGCGTCGAGAGTTTTCAAAGGGTTCGAAGAAGTGAAATCTCGTATCGCAAGCGCTGCATTCGGTGTGGCGTCGCGTTTGTTTGTTGATGGTGTTAGCAACGTAAAACGTAAGCTCAGTAATTCTAAAAATTAAGCAATGAAATAGTTAATAATCTTTTATTTTAGCCACTGCATATATATATATATATATATGCATATATATATATATATATGTGTGTGTGTGTGTGTGTGTGTGTGTGTGTGTGTGAAAATGAAAATGAAAAGGTTTATTGGCAGACTATAGTCCATATGACAAGTATTATTAATACAATGACAGTTCACATACTAAGGATAGAAATATATACAGTTGATTAGAAATAATACAGTAATGTCGAAGATAAGTGGAGCTACAGACAGACATTTTCGTACCAAGAATTCCATAACTTAGGTCTTAGAGGATAAACGGCAGGACTCATGGATAGCTTGGATAATCGGGTTGGTTGATTTTTTAATTCTTTGCATCAGACTGTATTGAGCACGTCTTCCTACCTCCGGGAAGCTCGGGACATTGCGGGTAGCAAACATTTGCGAAGCTGAGCATCTCGGGGGTAATTTATGTAAGAGTCTAAAAGACCTGTTGTACATCAAATTTAGGGTTCTGCCAGAACCCTTTTTTATAATTCACCAAGAGTTGCTGTCCATATATATTACTGCAGAAAGTACGAAAGAGAGTGTCTTTAGCTTCACTTGTACAGAACCAAAACTTCCTTATAGTCATATTCGCTTTAGCAGAAAGGCTTCGAGATTGTTTTCTTATATCCGAGTCATCACTCAAGGAGCTGATAATAGTTTGACCCAAACACTTAAACTCTTGTACTTCCTCAATTACTGCATCACTCATTTTAAACCTAATATCAGCTGGCTGATTACAGCTTTTAGGATGAAATTGCATAACCTTAGTTTTTGTAACATTAAAAACAATATCATGTTTCTGCGAATACACTTCGCAGACTTTTAGCAGCCAATCCAGACCTTTAACAGAGGGACTTATTAACACCATATCATCGGCATAAACTAAGTTATTTATCTTGTGTTATCTATACAACATCCCACTGTTGCCGCATTAAGTGACGCAATTAATCCGTCAATATACACATTAAACAACACAGGGGAGAGCAAGGAGCCTTGTCTCACCCCGCAAGAGGAGCCAAAACATTCGGATAGTACATTGCCCCACCTAATGGTAAAAGATTAGTTGGAATACCAAAATTTCAATAAATTTAATATGTACAATATTACATGTACATGACTTTATGGACACTCTGGAAAACATTATAAAAAATTTACTATGGAAAACATTATAACAAATTACTATGGAAAATATTATTAAAAAATAATTACAATTAATATTATGACGTACCATACTACTAAAATTATTAATTCTGAGGTATATGTTCAATGAAGATAATACAGTGCCTGATAACTGAAATTCTGTTGGAAATTTGCTGAAAATGATCAGTATTGAGTGATTTTGATGGAAAATTAGTGTTACCAATCTTATGAATCATTTATAAATTATGTTTATCTCTGGATATATTTTTGTCCAGCCGCGCGGATTTATATTATAGCTAAATTACGCTGGAACAAAACCATCACTGGACTCCATATATTAGATTTTAATTCTACTACTATGTTGTTACGACCCAAAAAGGAGTAACCAGTCAGTCAACCAACTAACGCGATAACGAGCCAGCAAATCAACGACTAACCAACTAACGCAATAATGAACCAGCAAACCAACAACCAAATCGTAGTCGATAATCAGATTAGATCCATTAGTCAGTTATTAGTGGTCCACCTTCAAAGACAAAAGAAATCGTGACAAGAACGAAGCTTTTTATCCGACGTTTTAGTAAGGTAAATGTTATTTGATATTTCGTATATTCACTTAGAATAGGTTGGTATGATTTTTGGGTATATCTATTTTGTCCAAAATGGTTATGATGTTCAACTTAAAATTACAATCTGAATTAAATGAGCTTTTGATTAACTTTAAACCCTTAACTACTTCATTCAAAATACGTAGTAGTTTGTACTAATTTAACTTAAACATACTCTATAAAACTTTTTCTTTCAAACCAGTCTAAACTAAATGTAGCAAGTTTAAATTAATTCCCTTGGAACTAGGTAGATATCTGAAATCTAGTTGAAAAGGGTTGTGGTTACTTTATTGGTTTCTTTTTTCAGAATCAAAATAATTCTCAAAATGGATCGTATGGCGCTAGATCTTCAAGAAATAGCGAATAACGCGAGAGAAGTAGCAGTCTTTACTGATAAAATGAATACCAACTCCGAGAAGATAACCAACAACATGGCACAAATTCTCATGAACATAGAACAAATGAGCAGTATTGGACGCAAGGACACTGACTCTGATGTTAGTGAGTACTCCCAAATGAAGGTGGGCAGCGAAGAAAAAATAGAGAAAAAAGGGATGTAACCAAAAAATAATGTCGCGCCTGCTGCAAAGATGGCTCTTTTAACTCAATAAAATGCATTAGAATAAAACTTTCGGTTAACTACCTTTAAAATAACTACTCGGTAATCATTAAATAACTGTAATCTAAAAATTCTACGTTCGGCCGAATTTTCAGATTTCTTTGCCTTTATCAAATTAATCTTTGAATTGGTTTTAGTGCTTAAATACTTGGCACTAATTTTAGTTCTAATTTCGTCGGAGCTTGTGCCTCCTTAGTTTAGAAAAATTCTTGCAAAATCATTATGATCATCACTATACCGGTGCCAGTGGGGGCTGATGTCTCGCCCGAAATATATTAAAATGACCCCCCCCCCCCCCCCCCCCCGAAAAGGAACCTACAATGTTATGTAGAAAGATTAGTTTCTGAATAACTAATATTTTTGGGGTTTAAACGAATATGTATTCGTAAGACTTAAACTGAAACTACCTCATTTATGACGAAAGTGGTGTCAATCGATTACTTGTTCAAATAGCATTTTAACACGCTAGGTTTTCCTATACAGCTTTTGCTACATCTACTGAATCTTAACACTGCTCATAAAGTAGTTTGTAGAGTATCTTTTTTTTTTTTTTTTAACTACTGATCTAGTCCAGACCACTATGGTCGAGACGTGAGGGGAAAAAAGGTATCTAGACCGAAACAGCACGTACTTTTATTTTTTAATACTTGATTCCTAAACCTTCATTCGGGAATAGATTCTAAAGAAGTTAGTGACAATTGCGAATTTACGCGGCATTTATTTGAATTTATAGTTTGACATTTTTCAGCAATTACTGGTGCTTTAAAACTAGTTTCTGTTGCACTTCAGGAACATCACGGTGATAGTCGAGACGACCGAGGTCTAAGCACTCGAGACTAAGTCTTGAGACTGGTATAGTCTCTCATCTGTTTTTAACTCTCGGGCTAGTCCATCGACTTGCAACTTCGGCGACAATATGCACCAACTAAATTCAGTGGTTCTGATATACAGACCTACTTACATAATTATGGTGGACCAAAAAGTTAGTGTATACAGTTTTCGATTAAAGTAGATTCGGTAAATGGTGCTCGTAGCAAAGCTTTTAACTCGTCTATTGAAGTTTCTGCACGGCTGCAGTGATGCTGGTTATTAGTCGACAAATTCTTAACTGCAATCATGGCTCACCAGAAGTCTGATGTATTGTTGCAAAGTTTGACTGCTATTGTCAAGAGTCGAGGACGACGAGTTGGTTACCTTTGACATTTGTGAATTTTACCAGTACTAGTCTATCCCGAGAAATTTAAAGGAGTTTCTAAAACCTGGAAGGGTTTGCTTATTTTAAATTGGATTGATTTATCGTTTGCCTCCAAGAATATTGTACTATTTTAAGCGCTTTGTATCCCACCAATAAAGCTGCTTATAATATAAAGGATTGGTGAAAGATGCTGTAATTTGTATGGAATGTGGTGATCAGTGTAATTTAAGAGTGAAACTTGGGGGTTTAGGTGCATTTAAATTATTCCTATCGATAGACTTGGTTCGATAAGTCTCGACTAATTTACAGTAAAGTTATAAGTTACTCGTGCATAGTTTCGGACGGCTGGAAATCGTAGCGGGATTTAGGAAAGAAAAGGTTCGGACATTTTACAGAATTATTTACCTTTAAGAACCCTGAGACCAATGGTATCATGAATACGATTGGGGAACGGTGCGATATCTCTATTCGCCAGACGAGATGGTTATTTCTAGCACAATTTCAGAAACTGCTAACGGGGTTGGTAAAAAACCTTTCATGAATTACACAGGTCAACAAAAAAAAAAATTTTTTTCGTTGCCAAGGAAATTCGTACGAATTTAGGGTATTTTGGGGTTGCTGAATTCCAAAATGAAAGTAGTTTTTCCGATTTGGCTCTAGTTCTTGAGATAATGAATACCCTCAATTAATAGGAAACGTAACCATAACGCGTGCATATGGGAAACTACCGGAACATTCTAGATGGTGAGACCGAATAAAATGCCATTATGTATTTCATGTGTTTACTTTTGTATGATTTGAGACAATTTCAAAGCGATTTGTAAGTAGGCTCCGCCTGAACATTAATTTTTTTGCATTTTTACGTGTTTCAATGGGGTACCAATTATCTCATAAATTAGAGCCAATCTAGCAAAACCGATGTCATATTCGGAATCAGCACCACAAAGTTACCCCAAAATCACTCTAATATGATTGGCAATAAAATGAGTGTTGACCAGTGTTATGATTGGCAAAAGCCATCTACGCCCCCTCGATTAGGTACTCCGGCTTGCCGGGCCGAGGGGGCTCGTACACCTCGTGGGTTGTTGAGGTTTCCTCAACTCCTCGCGGGGTGTGGGCGAAGAGTTACCTAGTTGCGTTTTTTTTTTTTTTTTTTTCCCCCCTTCCTTTTCTTCCCCCCCCCCTTTTCTTTTTGCTCCCCCTTTTTTCCGTTTCTCCCGGAATTTCTTTGGTCTTGACTCGGTCCTGTGCCTCTGTCAATCGTAGTATCCCCCCCCCCCCTCTGTTTGTATTTGCAGTCTTGGGGTCATCAGGTGCACCCGCCGGGGGGCATCGCTCCGTGGCTGAGCCGTGCTCCGGGGACGGTTTGGGCGCCCGGACCGCTGCTGCGTCTGGATTGGGTCTTTGCTTGGCCCTGAACGGACAAATCTCCGTAGTGCCAATCGGCTGTTTTTAAAACGACAGTTAGGTTGGGGGGCGGGCTACCCGGGACGTTGGGGCCTGCGCTTTGAAGGATGCAGCGGCGGCTGGTGCATCGCCTTGGGTCCGAGGCTGCCGTTTTTTGTAAAAATACTGTTTATGGGTTCTATTACTAAACTTCACCCCTCTTGTTGACGACTGGCCCGCCCTTGGATTTGGATCAGACTACTACTTCTGGTCGTTCAGCGGCCTCTGCCTCCGCTGGATTGACCCTCAAGCCGTATGGCCCCCTCTCGTCCTCTGCGGTGTCTGGCTCTCGTGGCCGGACTCGTGGTGGCCGTAGGGCGGGGTCTTCGCGGCCCTTGTTCTCTCGTCCACTCCCGGTTACCGTTACACATGGACCTGTCTCTGCTGTCAATTTCTGTCCAGTGGACAGGTTCCTTGTTCTCCGCCCTTCCGCTGGCTCCCTTCCGGGCAACTCGGAACGGGTGTTTCAGCGCCTTAAGACGATAGGGGTTCCCTGTCGTTATGATATCCGCCTTCTGAGGGATGGGTCTCTTCTTTTGAAGTCCCGTTCTTCGGGGGTGACTGGGTCCCTTCTACAGTTGCAGGATGTCTTGGGTTGCAGAGTTTCTGTGACTCCCCATCCGCAATTGAATAGCTGTCAAGGCACCATTTTCGCTTCCCGTCTGCTGTCAATCCCGGTTGGCGAGTTGCAGGAGGATCTTGCCCCCCAGGGGGTAACGAAGGTCTTCCGCTTTTCGTCGCGCCGGGATGGTGCTTATCCCGTCCGCTCGTCTGCTCCTGACCTTTGACTCCCTTGTGCCTCCGGCCCAGGTGTTCTGGGGCATGGGTGATCGCCGGTCGTGTGAGTTTTCGGTGCGACCATATGTGCCTGACCCGGTTCGCTGCTTTGGCTGCAACCGGTTCGGCCATGTTAGCTCTGCGTGCCGCCGTGAGGGTAAGCTATGTGTCCGCTGCGGTGGGCCTGCGCACCCTACCCCGTGCACGAAGCCCTCGCGTTGCTCAAACTGTTCGGGGGCCCACCCTTCCTCTTCCCGGGACTGTCCCGTTTTCAAGTTTGAATTTGAGGTGCGGTCCTTAAGGACTACCGAATTCCTTAGCGGCTCTTGGCCCTGGCGGCCCCTCGGGCCCCTCCCGTGCTACCCCGGCGTCTACTGGAGTGGTGCCCCCCCTGGAAGTCCCGGGGGTTGGTGGTCCTCCTGGCGCCGCGGGTCCTTCTTGTTCCTCTGTCTCACTTTCTGACATCCCATCTGCTTCCCTGCCTACAAGTGCCCCTTCTCCCCCTCCGGCCTTGGGGTCTGGATCCTTGCCTACTCGTCTCTCGGGTGGGGAGGGGGATGCCCCGAAGGAGAGGAGGAAGCGTCGCCGTGGTCGGAGTCCTTCCGACCCGACCCTGATTGCTGCTCGCCTTGCTTCCCCTTCTTCACCGGAGGGGAAGCGGCGCGCTGTTCCTGATCCGCTCGGGACTCCCCCCCCCCCCTATACGGAGCGCTGGTGGGGCGTCACCTCCCGGTGCCCCGACCAGTGTCCGGGTGTCGGTCGAGGTGCATTGCCCCATGACACCCTCGATTACTGACTCTGTTCCCATGATAGACCCGGTCGAGAGGGGCCTGGCCCTCCTTCATGGAGTCTCTCTCTCTCCGGCTCCTGCTGAGAGTGGTCGGGTCTCCCCTGGATCTACCTCTCCCACTTGTGGTCGACCTTTCCTCTCCCCCCCGTCAGTGCTTGTCTGGTTTGACGAGCCCTCGAACAGCTGGTTCCCCCCGGTCCCCCTCTTGTGGGGAGTTGGGGGTTTCGGCTGGGCCCGACTCGTCGTCTCTCCCCCCGCCGGGAGAGCCCCCCTCTGACCTCCCTGTTCTACTCTCCACTTCTCGTCCTACTACGGGTGCAGCAGATGCGGAGTCGGTGGCCCCTACCCCCCCAGTTCTGGGTGAGTCGGGGAAACCGATTCCGTCCCTGGTTACGGACCGTTGAGTTTGCTGCTCAGCTTGGTCCGTGGCTATTTCGCTGTTTTCTCTGCCTCTTATAATGCCGCTTCCCCTTACAGTTCCATCTTGCATTGGAACTGTAGGGGGCTTTTAGCTAACTGGGAGAACCTTGCCTCCCTGCTGGAGAGCGAGCGGCCTTCCTGTGTTTGTCTCCAGGAGACTATCCTGGCTGCGCGGGGACTCCCTCGTCTCTCTGGATATGTTGGTTTCCCTTGCACCCCGGATGAGCGCACACGCCGGCGGGGTGCGGCGATTTACGTGCATCATTCGTTACCATCGCGTGGTGTGCCTCTTCGCACTTCCTTGCAGGCTGTGGCTGTGCGGCTCTTTTTAGATCGCCAGTACACTGCCTGCTCGGTTTATATTCCTCCTCATGACCCTCCTTCTCGCGACGCGGTTCGCGAATTGGTGCTGCAACTACCCCGACCGTTTCTCCTCCTCGGGGACTTTAACAGTCGCGACCCGGCTTGGGGAGATGTTCGGTCGACTAATGTTGCTGGATTTTACTCTCCTTAATGGAGGAACTTTCCTTTGCGTGTCTCAATTCCGGTGAACCTACTTACTTCCACGAACCCACGGGTTCATTTACCTGTATTGATCTCTCCTTGGTGTCCCTCGATGCCTTACTCGATTTTTCGTGGAAGGTGTTGGGGGACTCTTATGGCAGTGATCATTACCCAGTCTGTCTTGAGCCGGTCGGTCCGCAGCCGGGCGTTTCGTCTCGACCGAGGTGGTGCCTTGCGCGGGCTGACTGGCCATCTTTCAGAGCTCGTTCCGTCATTGTCCGTTCGGTGTTGAGCTTTGGCTCGGTGGATGAGAGCTTGGAGTTCTTCGAGCGGGTGGTGATGGGCGTCGCGGAGACTGTATTCCTCGTTCTTCCGGTAACCCGCGGACTCGTAGCGTCCCGTGGTGGACTCCAGCATGTCACCAGGCGGTGTGCGAGAGGAAGAGGGCAACGCGCCGCTTCCACCGCACCCGGCGCGCGGGCCACTTGATTGAGATGCGGCGGGCGAAGGCTTTCGCCCGCCGGACTCTCAAGTTGGCCCGTCGGGCCTCTTGGCGTGCTTTTGTGTCCGGCATCTCCTCATCTACCCCTTCTGCTGCTGTGTGGCGGAAGGTACGTAGTATCGGGGAGGCCGGTCCCTGCTAGTCGCCCTGTCCTTCGGGACGGGGACGGCTTCCTTTCGGATCCTGCTGCTGTGGCTGATCGGCTGGCCGGTGCTTTTGCTGCGGTTTCCCGTTCGCCTTCAGCTGCGAATCGCCCTTTATCGGAGGTCACGTTCCCGCCCCCTGGGAACGAGCCCTATAACCATCTCTTTCCGATGCGGGAACTTCGGGCTGCTTTGGCAACCCGTCGTTCTTCCGCTCCTGGCCCTGATGACATTCCGTATGACTTTCTTCGGAATCTGCACCCGATGGCCCTGCACTTCTTGCTGGATCTTTTCAACCGGATGTGGGTTGAGGGGTCGTTCCCTTCCCGTTGGAGGGAGGCGATTGTGGTCCCGATACCTAAGCCGGGGAAGGATCCGGCGGAGGTGGCGAGCTATCGGCCTATTGCTTTGACGAGCTGCTTATGCAAGCTCCTCGAAAAGATGGTGGCCGTCCGACTTTCCTTTACACTGGAGTCGCTTGGGTTATGCCCCCCGACCCAGTATGGTTTTCGTCGATTTCGGGGTACTCTGGACCCCCTTCTCCTCCTTGGCCATGATGTACGGGAGGCATTTTCCCGCCGGAATCTTGTTCTGGCCGTCTTTTTTGACGTCCAAAAGGCCTATGACACGACCCGTCGGGGAGTGTCATGGACCGTTTGAAGTCTCTTGGTTTTGTGGGCTTTTTGCCCACGTTTCTTCGCAACTTCCTCTGCCGTCGCACTTTCCGCGTCCGTAATGGGGCGGCCCTATCTGCCCTGTATGTTCAGGAGGAGGGGGTGCCCCAGGGGTGTGTGTTGAGCGTCTCTGCTTCAACCTAGTTATGTCTGCGCTACCGGGAGCTCTTCCGCCCTCGGTGCGCTGTTCCATCTATGCAGATGATCTGGCTGTCTATGCCGCGGGGACGAGTCCCCCCCTCGTGGAGAGGCAAGTCCAACTCGCGGTCAATCGGGTTGAACGCTGGGCGTCGTCGGTGGGCCTTACGTTGTCTTCCCGAAGACTTCGTGTGTGGCCTTCCTTCCGTCGAGGAGACGGGGATCCGGCGCCATCCCGGCCTTTAACCTTACACTCGGGGGTCAGCCTCTGGCCCTCGTTCATCAGTACTCTTCTTGGGTATGGTTTTCGACAGCCGTTTGAGCTGGGTTCCCCACCTTCGCCGGCTGCGCGAGTCCGCGAGACGTACCCTGGATTTGCTGGGGCATCTGTCGCATACTACATGGGGCGCGGATAGGCGGACGCTCCTCCGTTTGTACGTGTCCCTGGTACAGTCCAAATTAGACTATGGGAGTGTGGTGTATGGCTCCGCCTCCCGCACGGCCCTTCGGATACTGGATCCGGTCCTCTCTAGAGGACTGCGCATGTCATCTGGCGCCTTCCGCTCCTCTCCGGTTGATAGTCTGCAGGTGAGTGCGACATCCCTCCCTTGGAGGATCGGAGGTCGTTCCTCGTTGCTAAACACTATCTCCGGATCCTCCGTCTTCCCACCTCTCCTCTGTTCCAGGTGGTTGAGAGGGCGTTCTGCCGGGATGGGGGTTGGTATTTCACCGACACGGTGACCTCCCTCCTCGATGGTATGGGCACTCCCCCTCCATCCGTTATACCGGTCTCTTTCAGTGGTGTTGCACCTTGGGAGAGCACCCCTGTTGCGTGCTGTAGGGCGTTGCGCCCCGTTCGCAGACCGAGTCGGACTCTGCCTTGCTTCGGTCTCTTTTCCTTCAGCATGCGGCGTGTCACTCTGCATGTGTTGCGATCTTCACGGATGGTTCGAGGTCGTCGGGGGGCGTTGGATCCGCGGCTGTTCCCCAGTCGTCTGTCCTTGCTCCCCGATGTACCCGTCTCCCTGATGAGGCTTCCGTTTTTACGGCGGAGCTCTATGCCATTCTGAGCGCTCTGGAGGTGGTGCGGGAGCATCCGGATGGGTCGTTCGTCATCCATTCGGATTCCCGCAGTGCCCTGGATGGCCTGGAGTGTTTTGACTCTGTCCACCCGCTGGTCCGACGAATCCAGCTACTGTACCATACTCTTGTCGCTTTCGGTGGCAAGGAGGTGGTATTTTGCTGGGTCCCAGCACATGTTAACGTGGCTGGAAATGAGGCTGCCGATCGAGCTGCCCGTTCCGCGTGCCGACTGCAGGTTTCACCTGTGTCCCTCCCTTTTTCTGATTATATCCCTGGCTTCCGTAGGTTTTTGCGCTCCCGGTGGCAGAGTCGCTGGGATGGCGCTACGGACAACAAACTTTGCAAGATTAAACCCAAGTTGGGATGTTGGGCCTCTTCCTTCCATCGGTCGCGCCATAAGGAGGTGGCTCTGGCCCGCCTCCGTATTGGCCACACCCACCTGACCCATGGCTATTTGATGGCCGGGGATCGGGTGCCCCGATGTCCCAATTGTGACGTCCTCCTTACAGTTGCCCACCTCTGGTGGAGTGTCCGCTTTACTCTGCGCTGCGCGCAGAGTATTTTCCCTTTTTGGAGACGTGGGCTTTGTGATAGGCTTGGCGCTCTTCTGTCTGAAGGTCCTACTTTTCGATAACCGGGTTGTTCTCCTTCCTCTTTCGCTCCCGACTTCTTTACCGGCTGTGACCCCACTATGATCTTTTGCTTTTCCCCCACCTCCTCCTCCCCCCCCGTCTATTGTTCATTTCCGTTAGTTGTTCCATACTCTTCGTTCTGTGTTCGCTCTGCTATCCACCTTTCTTTTGGTGGCCATGAGCGGTCATTCTTTGAAACAAAAAAAACAAAAAAAGCCATCTACGCGTACACACTATCCTAATCTGAGAAGAGAGGAACAATTGACGACAACTTCGTTTGTAACTTCGTATCATTTCTGACTTCAAGGTTTCATGTTGTATGCTGTGTATTTTGGCAGCCCATTTTCGGTAATCATACAGAGCTAACGTGTGAAGACGTTTCTCAAGTTTATCTCAGTCTAATAATAATAATAATACAGGGAATAAAAACATTAAAAAAATAATAATTATAATAATAATATGCGTTTTTGAGATCTCCAAATTTCTAAAGGAATTTCTCGCTCATACAGAAATTTTTTTCGAAGTCATTTCTTGAGAACTAAACTCGCTTTATATATATATATATATCTGGAAGAAGGTACTCCGGACTAACGACGGACTCCTATGTGAGCCCAAGTCGGTGGCAAACCACCTTGCTTCTACCTTCGCCGCCGTTTCTTCCTCTGCAGCCAATTCCGTACCCGCCCCTGACGATAGCCCCTCTCCACCGTCCATAGACAGCACCTACAACCGATTGTTTACCATGCGTGAACTACAGGTGGCACTGGCCCCTCGACGATCCCCTTGTCCCGGTCCGTACGGCATGATCCAGCACATCCACTCTACCTTACAAATTTTCCTGCTAGACCTATACAATCGCATATAGATAGAGGGTGCCTTCCCCTCTAGGTGGAAGGAGGCCCGCGTCATCCCTATCCCCAAACCTGACAAAGATTCCCTGGACCCCACAAACTACAGACCAATCGCCCTGACGTTGTGCCTGCAAGATCCTCGAAAAAATGGTCGCTACGCGATTATCGTTCGTCCTTGAACATAGCAATTCCTTCCCGTCTACCCAGTCCGGCTTCAGACATTCGCTCCACCACTGATCCCCTCCTGCTTTTCAGCCGAGACATACAGGATGCCTTCGACAATGGACAGTTCGTACTGTCAATTTGTTTTGACATCCAGAAGGCCTATGACACCACCCGTCGAGCAATGATCCTCGGTCAGCTCCGACATCTGGGCCTCGTCGGAGCCATGCCGACCTTCATCATGGGCTTCCTTTCTTCCCGGACCTTTAAAGTCCGGATGGGCTCAGTCCTCTCTGACACCTTTGTGCAGGAGGACGGGGTCCCACAGGGAAGCATCCTCAGTGTTCTCTGCTTCTCCGTCGTGATGAACACGGTCTCACAATGCCTTCCACCCACCATCCGCTCTTCCATTTACGCGGATGACCTTGCAATCTACTTCGCAGGGCGAGAACCGTCTGTCGTTCAACGGCAAATGCAGCTCGCCATCTACCGGGTGGAAAGGTGGGCGACGTCGGTGGGTTTCCGCCTCTCCATCCCTAAGTCCAAGTGCATGGTCTTCAGTAGAAGAAGACTCACAACCCTTCCTCTACCCTCTGTCACATTATACGGCAGTCCTCTTGAGGTGGTACCCTCCACGCGTTTTCTGGGCATGACCCTAGACCGACGGCTCAATTGGGTTCCCCATCTCAAGCATCTAAAGCAATCCCTTCGACGCCCCCTCGCTTTCCTGGATCACCTCTCTCACACCACATGGGGTGCAGATCGACGCTCTCTTCTTCACCTTTACACTTCCATAGTACAGTCGAAGCTGGACTATGGTAGTGCAGTTTACGGTTCAGCCTCCAACGCCCGCCTCCGTATCCTGGACCCGGTACTTAATAGAGGCCTCCGCCTCGCCACCGGTGCTTTCCGCTCCTCCCCAGCCTCCAGCCTCCATGTGGAATGCGATCATCTCCCTCTCGCCTTCCGACGGGGTCTACTCCTCATGAGGACATACCTCAGTGCACAGAGGCTACCTTTTTCGCTTCTGGGCACGGCGGTTTCAGAACTACCACCTCAGGAACGGAGCTGGCACTTCACTGAAGCGGTCCGCTCTTTCCTTGATCCTTTCAACATGCCCGCCCCCTCAGTTATCCCCATTTCATTCAGCATCTACCCCCCCTGGATCCTCACCCCTATCAAGTTTTGCAAAGATCTGTGTGCCCTACCGAAGAGTACCACGAGCGCCATGATATACAGGTCACTCTTCCGCGAACACGCAACCCAACACCCGGACGCAGTCGCCATTTACACAGATGGTTCCCGCTGGGAAGCTGGTGTGGCCTCCTCAGCGGTGATTCTGTCCCAGCCGCTTTCCCGGGGCGTCGGCCTGCCCCGCGAGGCCTCCGTTTTTTCGGCGGAACTTTTCGCCATTACGAAAGCCCTCGATATTGTGCGCACCCACTCTGCCAGTTCTTTCGTCATTTATTCGGATTCCCAACGTGCACTTCTCTCCCTAGAAAGATTTAACTCCCCTCACCCGCCCGTCTGTACCGTCCAGCAAACCTTCCACTTTTTAACGACCTTCCAACACAAGACAGTCGCATTCTGCTGGGTCCCGGCTCATGTCGGCATCCAGGGTAACGAGGCGGCGGACCGCACAGCAAAGACGGCCTGCTCACTGCCGGCCTCCTCCCGACCCCTCCCCTGACTTCTTCCCGACTTTCCGCTCCCACTTCCGCTCCATATGGCAGCGGGAATGGAACCAGGCCACACAAAATAAACTCCACACGATCAAGCCACAAATAGGGTACTGGGCCTCCTCATTCCACCGGTCCCGCCATAAAGAAGTAATCCTAGCCCGTCTCACCTAGGCCACACCCGCATCACCCACGGACACCTTATGGCGAAATCGCCAGCCCCGCTTTGCCCTACCTGCCATACCCCTATCACTGTCATACACCTCCTGGTGGAATGCCCAAAGTTGTCCGCTTTCGTCCCAGGTGTTTCCCTCTCTCGACCGAAAATCCCATACCCGACCGCCTACGATCCATACTCGCCGACGGGCCCCACTTTTCAACGGAAGCGATTCTCTTCTTCCTTACTCACTCCCATCTGCTCCATCGCATCTAAAACCGTACCCCTCCTACCCACTATCCAGCGACTGACCCTTACTCACTCCCCTAGTCTACCACCCCCAGCACAGTAACATCACTCACTCACTGCCTCGCCGAGATATGCACCGCTCTCTTTAGGTACGAATCGGCGGTAAATCAAAGAAAGGAAAATAAATAAATATATATATATATATATGATACACACAGACCGTGCATGGAACAAGGAACTCTTCTGGGAAAATTAAATCCACTATAGTCCAAATAAATAATGGTAAATGACAAACACTATAGTTTTTTTTTTCAGGATGTTAGCCCGACGTGGGCAACGGGTCAGTCGCAAAGAGGCCCCAAAAATATAGCTTCCCTTCACCAGCTATCTGCAAAGCAGATAGGATCCAGCTTTGGGATAGGTTCTAGGGGTTACAGCTACACCTAGCCTACTATATCCAGAACCTCAATATAAGCAAAAGACTCTCTGCATTCGCGTCGGAGTGAATACATCAAAGAAAAAGGAGTAACTAGTGTATTTTTCGGCAAAAACCAATACTTAAACCTCAACTGGCAAAATTGAGCGTCCTCTTTTCAAGGCACATAACATGTCCATTTCATATTTAAATGGATTAAGAACAGACTGCATTACTCGTGCTAACCAATGGTAGTATGGCATCCCATTGGTGTTTCCCTCAAATTAAGGAGAATCATCCTGTCGTAGAAACTCGTTTTCATTAATAGTTTTTCATAGTCCAATTACACAACCATTAAAGTACACCAGATTCAATTCCTTTTTAAGGAGTCACACTTTCACCTCTCTCAATCCTCAAACAGATTGAATAGTCACGAAGAAATCACACATTGTTGACGCACATCAACATTTATTCTGTCGCACTAATCTCTTCATACTTCTCTCGTTCCCTTCATACGTCCTCTTTCTTCTTCTTTTTCTATTACAATTATCCAGCATACACAACATCCATTTCCACTTTTTACCTCCATCAATGCTGCAACTTTGACATCTCAACACGCTGTTGCCCTCTTCTTCGCACCTGTTCTTTGTAACCCCACACATACTATTTGCATTCCTCATCAGACATTCCTGATACACATTCCACATTTTGCTCATATTCATTTGTTCTGCATCTTTTACACTCAATTCATCGTGCACTCTCTCGCTATTCTCATCCGCTTCCTCTCTCACCATTAATCTGGAGAATAGTCGGATGGGAGACCGTCCTCCGCGTCCGGATTATGTAGCGACCCGTACTTCGTATCCCACGTAAAGCCGTAGGTCTCCATCATACGATCTTCGATGCTGCGAAGGTTAAACAATTCTATCAATCAATCTCTTACATTTAATTTTTCCACTTTAATTCTTTCGTGATTCACCTTTTTGCCATTAATTCTTTTCCATTCTTCGCACAACCTCACTTTACACGCGACTATCAGATATTTTCATAATTTCAAAATGTAATTATTAAGGGAAATACAAGAGAACATTTCATAATAGGGAAACCTTCATAATATTTTGGCTTCAAATTGATTACTGTTTTGTGCAATTACTGTAGAGTGAAATAGATTTTCAAGAGAACTATTTTAATTTACAAAGATGGACCATTTCCTTTCTATCATTATCAATGGAATATGAAGTCTATTCGGAAATCAAGAGTGTCAAATATTATCAAAATATGACCATTGACAAATGACGACCACCTTAATTTTACTGGTAAATTAACCAACCAACTCAATAATTATCCGATAAATCAACAACTCAGTCGTCCTCAATATCCAGATTAATGCTGTCGAGGAGCTTTGAAAATCTAAAGTTTTTTATTTGAATTATTAAGAAGGTAAATATTTCATTCATTTTATTTGTACGTGTGTTCATTTATAACGTTAGTACGATTTTCATGTTTATTTGCCGGGGACACGTACAGTAGGTCCTATTTGAAGGTCTGAGTACGCCGAGTTCATTTGATTTACCACTTATAGTAGTTCGTCTTCACCTGAATTTTAAGTTCAACATGAGAGAAATTGTAGCACGAAGTGAATTTCTTGCAAATATTATATGAATTTCCAAAGTTTTAGATGTTATTCACGTTAAACTGTATATAAAAAGGAAAATAATTTGGTATATTTAGAATCCTCTCTTCAGATGTTAGCCATTGAAATTGATCTTTATTACCAGAGTCTGTCAAAAACCCATTGGAAACCTTTACAGTAATCCTTGATAAGTAACTATTCGGAGTGTTCTCTTTCATTAAAATTCTGGGATCACCTGAAGATCAGGGCCCACACCCTTCGTTAGTTGGCCTTTAAGGCTAACCAACGAAAATATCACGACCTAACCTAATCAATCGTCAAGGGCGTACAGTTGACCTAACGAATGGTTAGGTTAGGTCGTGATATTTTCGTTAGTTAGCCTTATAAGCCTAACTAAAGAAGGCTGGGGGCCCTGATCTTCAGGTGATCCAAATTCTGACCTGGTTTTATTATAGCGTTCGGTAAATATTAAGTTTACGAAGGTCAATTCTTTGAAATTTGTTACGAAGTTCCTAATTGGTCGAAATTGGTCGTGTGAGAAATTTTATTTATTAACCTTTATTAATAAAAGAATAAATACAATCGTTTGAATTTACAATGACATGAATAATTGTGAAGCTCGACTACTTATTTTATTTAATTTGGCCCTTAAGCTTTAGGCTTTACTGGGCTCTTATTAAAAATAAACAGCTAGTTATTAATTAATAATAAATAAAGTAAATAAGTATTATTAATAGTTAAAACGTGTATTAATCTATCACTACTGACATGACAAATACAAGGTCACCATTGAAGGCACTATACCAATACCATGCAAAGAAACCAATATTTACACTAGAAGAACTGAACAATCCCAAGAAATGTTTTTAATACTAGATTACACACGAAAAATTAACCAGTAAACAATAGTAACGGACATTAATCCTAGACTTTTGTTAGTATGCTAACCAACCTAAGACGACCACCTAAACGTAATGTACTCTGGTCTCCGTGAAACTTAATATTTGCCTAGCTTTCTTCGGGACTTTATTCGTTGCATTTTGATGTTCCAAATGCTGCTGCTATTAATTTTTTAAGTACTTTTTATATATAGGTAGTCACTTAATTTCTATTCAACGGTACTGTACTATTGTAATTTCGACCTAGTTCGGATAGTTGTCATCTAATGTATACCCGGTTAGGAAATGTAGGTTATTTAAACTTAAATATACGGATGAAGAAATTGAGCACGTAGTCTTTTTAACGTTTTAGCTTTGGTACATAGTTTTCATTAGCAAGGTAATCGAAAGTGTAGTTTTCTTATTGCTGATTTTAGCCTTGCAATATTTGATAGCTGAATTTTTGTGGGGTGTCAGAAGTACATACTAAAACGTCAAGCCGTATTTAAATTATAAAACTGAAAGGTCTATGGTTTAAATCGTGGTATATCGCAAGACTATCGGTTTACAGGAGTAGGTTAACTTTTAATCCCAACTTAAGCAAAATTTCCAAGTAAACTTTCATAAATAACGAGTTGCTTTCATTTACATGTATTTTTTTGTACATAACCTGAAAAACCAAACTTTTTAACCATCGTCACGATAAACTAAGTCAGCAGTCATTAGTGCTTTTGCTGAAAGTGGTTTCATTAGTGTTAAGCTTTATCGAACTTGCTAGTTGGGATATGAAAGTGTGGCTTGTTTTAAGCGTAGACTTTTTATCCTATTCCGAATCTTCGAATATACAGTACATAGTAAATTAACATTTTCTCCGTGAGGTTGTTGTGTATCGCAATTTTTCCGAAAGGAAAATATTAGTTACAATTCATGGAATTATACCTGAACTTTAATCATTTGCTAAACTGATCTAACCCAAACATGACCTATTCTACTTAACCTAGACCTCGGGGCATGTGACTATAGCGACGTAGGAAGTTATTCGATTTGGTCTCGTGATTATTGATATATCGTAAGACATCCCTCGCAACAGAACATCTTTGAACTTCATAATTTCAAAGGATAGTTAGAATTCAAATATTTTCATAAGCTATTTTGAATCCAAATTTTGCTTCCATATAAAAGTTCATTAGTAGAAAGTGAAGCAAAGTTGTAAATAATTCTTCGCAAATTTAAGCTGGAAGAAATATCTTTTCGTTAGTCGTCGCTATAATTGCGGACGTAAAAGAATCGGTGCTACTGTAGTATGCGGTCTACCTACGATTGGTTAGGTTTAATCATGATATTTTCGTTAAAACTAACGAAAATATCATGACTAAACCTAACCAATCGTCAAGGGCGATTGACAATGGGATGTAAACAAACAATTAGTAAACAAGATAAGCTATAATTAAAAGGTAGACCGCCGAATCGTAGGTAGACCGCATACTACAGTAGCACCAAAGAATCTCTCTACACTCCGCGTTTAGAGAGTGAATTTTGTAAACCTAATAGCCATTAAACGTCTTTTTAAATTTTGAGAACTCAAATATAAGAGGAACTCTGTATTTCGAATACAAAGTTCTAACGTAAATTCAGATAATTAGACTTTAATTTTTCAGAGTTTTGGGCTATTATCGTTTTGGGAGTAACGAAAACTGAATCATCATTTCAAGTTTGGTTACTGACGATTATTTTTATATAAACGATAATTTTCATCGATCTTGCTGCAGCATATACGGTATAAACTCTTAATTAAACAATAGTTCCCAAACTGGTCCCCTATCCACCAACTCTGAAAAAATTACTGATTTGGGTTAGTGCGTGTGATTCTTCCTATTAGATTTGTAAAATTTAATTTGGTACTTTTCCGTTATCTGCCCCCTACATTATTGAATGCCCGGTTAGGTCAACTGTACACCCTTGACGATTGGTTAGGTTAAGTCGTGATATTTTCGTTAAAACTAAAGAAAATCACTTAACCTAACCAATTGTCAAGGGCGTACAGTTGACCTAACCGGGCATTCAATAATGTTGGGGGGCGGATAACGGAAAAATGCCTTTAATTTGAATCATACTGTAATGGTTATTTTATGAAAGCCTTGATACTTTGGAATTTGGACAACCAACGAGTTTATAAGAGTATCGCACTGCAGTAATTCTGAAGCGAAATTTTGGATGTTTCTTTGGACCATGTTGGAAAAGTGTCCGCTCTTTTTAAGACTTAATATAACATCTCGGTTTGGATAAAATAATTTGGATCGCCTCAAGATCCGTCGTCCCACCTTTTTTTAGTTAACTTTATAAGGCTAACTAACGAAAATATCACGACCTAACCTAACCAATCGTCAAGGGCGTACAGTTGACCTAACGATTGGTTAGGTCGTGATATTTTCCTTAGTTAGCTTTATAAAGCTAATTAAAAAAGGCTGAGGTGACGGATCTTCGGGTGATCCAATAATTTATCCTACTGATGTTTTGACTTAAATTTATATAAGTCGTTTTAAATGTTTGATTGTTTGTGACGTAAACGTGATAAATTACCATTGCCTCACTCGTACGCTTCTGTTAAATAGTTCTGTTCTATTAACTTTTGCATGTAGTTAATAGGGTCTTCTGAAACTTTCAGGTTTAAGAGAACAATGAAATCGCTTCAAAAAGCTTTGTAGTTAATGTACATAATCAGGATCTGTTTTTGTGAAGCACTTGGAAATTATATGGAATTCAATCATAAAATGATAAAGTGGTAACATTTATTAAATAATTAAGAGTAGGATTCGACGTGACACCCATCAGTATCCCTGCACAGCTCAAATCGTTCCGCAGCATTTCTAAACACATTCTGGAGCATTTGCGGGGTTATGTTATCTGCAGCAGTTCGTATACGTAAGTTTTCAAGACTCGTAATCTTCGTCTGATAGACGTGCGATTTGATAAAGCCCCATGCAAAGAAATCTAAAGGGGTTAAATCTGGTCATCTCGCTGGCCAAGGTCTGTTGCTTCCGCGTCCGATCCAGCGATTTGGAAAACGTCCATTTAGATAATCCTCAACAATTTTGGCATAGTGACAAGGAGCACCATCATGTTGATAGACGACGGGGATAGGATTGTTAGTACCGTCGTCTATCAACATGGTGCTCCTTGTCACTATGCCAAAATTGTTCAAGATTATCTAAATGGACGTTTTCCAAATCGCTGGATCGGACGCGGAAGCAACAGACCTTGGCCAGCGAGATCACCAGATTTAGCCCCTTTAGATTTCTTTGCATGGGGCTTTATCAAATCGCACGTCTATCAGACGAAGATTACGAGTCTTGAAAACTTAGTATACGAACTGCTGCAGATAACATAACCCCGCAAATGCTCCAGAATGTGTTTAGAAATGCTGCGGAACGATTTGAGCTGTGCAGGGATACTGATGGGCGTCACGTCGAATCCTACTCTTAATTATTTAATAAATGTTACCACTCAATCATTTTATGATTGAATTCCATATAATTTCCAAGTGCTTCACAAAAATAGATCCTGACTTTATGTACACCCTGTACATATATTAAAGAGCCTTCCATTGAACTACAGTATATCATTTGAAACTGTGTTTGGAGTTTTTATTGAAGGTAAATTACCTAAAATGAAGTCCGAATTTTGATGAACATCCTAGAAAATTTCTAGAAGTACAGAATTGTCTCGTATGCAATTGGTACACTAATTTATTTGAAAGAAAAACTTTTGGAGCACTAATCCTGCATAATTAATTATATAAAATGTTTGCATTATTTCAGAAACTAAATATCCTTTCGGCATTTCTGAAGAATGATGGACGTAGATAAACTTCGACAAATGGCCATCGATTTGCGAGAATTGAGAGAAGGTACACGAGAATTTTCCATTAGCGCGAGAAGAATGGCGGATCATATTGAAGAAGTTGCTAGTACCTGGGAAGAAATGACAAAAAGCCTGGAAAGAATGAGTAACTACTTTCAGGAATTGGGAAATGGTGAGGAACCTTTGACAAAACATGCCGAACAAATGATCACTATATCAAAGAAAATAAAGCAAATAGTTGATAACTCGTTAGCAGTAGCGGATAATGCTAACGAATTGGCCAATAATGCAATAACTGTATGCTATGCGAAAAAGGTAAATGTTGCAGAATGTACAACCGAGGTTAATGCCCAGTCAGCCGCAGTTTCAATAAATCAACACCCTTCAAGTTAGACAACTATCCCATAACTGGAGGAACAGTTCTAGTAATGTATGCTTAGTGTAGTTAACAAAATCTGCAAATGAAATTTTGAAGTCTTTGAATCTAGAAAAATTTGACTAAGCTATGAACGCGCTTCCCCCCCACCGCCCCCAAATACTACTACTTTTACCCTTTAAAAAACTTCCTTCACAGAACCACTTCAAATTCTACTCAAACAAATTATAAGCATCAGTCAACATAAATTCCTCATTCGCACTTTCAAATAAAATGTTAGTGGAAGTACTTGTAATTGTTAAACTATAAAAAATGTAGCTATTCTAATGTCCTTTTATTTTATAGTTTTAATTACTTAAAACAGTTTCAGGCTTTCATTAAAATGAATTAATGTAAAGTAAACTTGCGTATTTACAGAAACCTTAATGGGAAGTTAAAACAGTAATGATCATTCCAAAGTGTGATTTTAATAGAAATTACTCGTAAACATTAATTATGGGACGCGGCTGTCTTTCATCTTTGTTGAATTCTATACATTTTCCCGTCAACTGGTACCGTCTCGGGTTTCTCACTGACATACTGACGTTCATTCGTAGTCGTCAGTGAACTTCAACTGCAATTCAAGAGGAGAAATTGTGGCGTAATTGAAAGACTAATATAATATTTGAAGTGTCCAATAACTTTTGTCATTTTCTTCATCTTCCTCTTGGTGCAATACCCATATTGGCATCTAATTTTCAAAAAAAAATTATATTTCCTTACAAATTAAAGGGTATTGCTGGTGACGTACTGAGATTGACCGTTATACACTAGATTTTATGAACTTTTATTGGAATAAAACACCTGTTGTAAACACCCCTGAACATTAATTACTGTATACCATTAGCAGCCGTCCTCGTGAAAGGTGGTGCCAATCACGTGACGTGCAGCACTAATCCTGAAGGTGGAAATGTCTGAAAATTTGCTCGTAAACAATATTTGAATTCGGTAAATTAAAATTGCCTTTTTTTTTCACAATTTAATTACAAATTTTGAATTTACTGGATTTAATTGCGATATAAATATAAACTTCAAATAACTTATTATTAATGGATGAAGTGAAAATTATTAATAAGCAAAGCAGTCTCTTTATTAAAGATTAATCCCAAATTTTTGATTAGTGATGAACTTGCATTGGAGGCGGCATAAAATTGAATTTTTACTCTAAATGGGGTCTACATTAATGTCGAAATGACTAACTTGTCATTTACTGCAAAGGCAAAGTAACTGCAGATGTGTTAGTTTCTGAAAATAATGGCATTTCATGATATACACTTTCGGGCCGTTTCCCGCGTCGTCTGGCACCACGATGGAATATTAATTGATCAACAAAGTGCAGATGTTGAAGAGGCTGGCCTTTTTTCTCTAGTAATTTTTTTTTTTTTCAGCCACCCTCCTTTTGCTAGTCTTTATTCTTTCATTGGGTTATTGTATATTTAGTGTCAATTATCTTTACGTCACGGGTATTGTCCAATAACTCCTTCCAAGCATATTTAAATAAAAAGATGGATATAAGAACAGACTGAATTACTCGTGCTAACCAATGATACTATGGCATCCCATTGGTGTTTCCCTCAAATTAAGGAAATTAAGGAGAATCATCCTGTCGTAGAAACTTGCTTTCCTTATAATAGTTTTTCATAGTCCAGTTACACAACCATTATAAGACTTCTTTTCACGCAGCCACTCTAAACAAATGGATGAAAGCTCCAAAGTATGATCGCATCTTTCTGTACCAGATTATACTTTTATGCTAGAGACCGATATTGAACAGAATTTTGCCTACGAGTAAATCGGTTAACCCTTTCAATACGGGCATAGCTTTGAAGCTAATTATATGAATTCGAATTATAATACATAGATCCCCCAATTTTCAACCCCAGAGGGTGGAAAGAGGGATATACGGTGACATATACCCTTGGTTTATAAACTACACCACGAATTCAGAAAAGATTAGGAGTTGGTTTATTTACTACACCCAGATCTGAGCGCAAATTGGACGTGTAGTTTATATGCCACACCCGGAGGGAGAGTTAAATTAGCCGGTTCAGATATTTCAATCTTTTCAATACTGCTGGCACGCGTTGCAATCTATGCATGAAAAGTTACCTTTATTGCGAAGCCACGCAAGTAGGACATGCATACCAGAGAGGTTCTTTATCATGGCCCGAGAGAAGTTTGAAGAACACGTCCATTAAATTACAGAACTACGAATTGAGTAAATGTTTAGTTAAAAGGAAAAAAATATCTTATTTAACCTAACGAGGAAATCAGTTCTCTTTTTAACGATAATTTAAATTTAAACTTTCATAAATTTGAGTTCGACACTTCATTTTGGGACAAGATCCCGTATGTATGGATAAGATTAATTTTGCTCATGATTGAGAAACTCTTCTAAGTTTATTCATCCACAATTAGACAATGACGAAGGAGGATCGAAAGGGTGCGTTATAGTTGTTTTTTAGTGTTCAAACTTTAATTCGTTCATCTTCAGTTGTATAAATATAGCTTCAATGCCGTACAACCACTACATTGGAGTAGAGAAAATCTGTCCCCCTCTTTACTTTCATACATTTATAGTACAGGGTATTCAAAAAGAAAATCAGAAATAAAAAGGGTTAGGTTACTATGCATTCTCCAATGGGTTGTTTCTTTGAACACCTTGTACTAATGGTAGTTTCAAACGATAGAGTAATTCATTAACTAGCTTTTTGTAGTATTCCTTAGTGCAAATTAGTAAACTATAACCATTACATATGTCCCGTATACAGATATGCTTAACATTATATTGTACATATATACAAAATCTCATTTCCCAAAATGTCGGGTGAGAAGGTCGGGTGAAAACGCAGAAGACACGCTCAGATATGAAATACAGGTGGTACGGAAGCGAAAAAGGTAGAAACCAAAGCATAATATATTCATTCACACCAGCATCCTCGTGAACCAGCACTCAACCACACGAAGTGGTGTTTCCAGGCTTTATCAACAATAAAAAATATCCTGAACTTGCTTACCTCTAACAAACCACCTCCATTCCAGTCTACTTTTTGCAATATGTAAATAATTATGAATGTTTGAGGGCTACTCTAGTATTATTACAAATTATTTTGGCATGGTATAATTATAACCCTCTACCAGCGAATGGGTCGAACACGCAGTTTCAAATACTCTCATTTAGACTCAACCCTACAAAAACGTTCGGCGTTAAAGGATTAAAATGATAGAACTAGGCCGGAAAAAAGTCGCAATTTGTGCTTAACAGTGAAGTGGGTTAATAAACTCGAAAACGTAGTGACAAAATTCAATTCTTGTTCTTTTAATAGAGAGAAGACATTGTACTTAAAAGCTCAAACATAAAAACTAACATTAGAACATTTCATATTCAGTTAAAGTGTATAAACTTTTAACAAGTCCTTTAAAAAATCCTTAACCCTTTGTGTCGCGCAGGGTGACTTTACTGATTTTGTTCTGGCTAACGCCAGACTGTTTTATTCAGTCTCGGAAAGACACCTGTGCATAAAGGGTTGAGACGTTTGCTTAATCCCTTACTGCACAGGTCTTGTCTTTCCGACTGACTAAAATCGTCTGGGGGTTAACGAACAAAATTAGTAACGTCACACTGCCCGACAACAAGGGTTAATATAAAAAGCGCAAAAACGCTTAACGAGTCAATCCTAACAATACAGCGATGTTTTTGTTTGAACAACATAGTCCTCAAATGAACACGTTATTAGCTTAATAAAATTGAAGTTAAAATGAGAAAAATAGCTACTTAATGTAAAAAAGTCCTTACTATTTGTATTATATATAAAATTGTTTAAAAACACAAGCACATAAAAGGAGAATAATATAAATGGCAAATTTTGCACTCAAAGTGACTCCTGTGATACGTTCGCCAAAACGAAAGAAAGTGGATTAGTATAAACCAAGTAGTCGAAATAAACATTGCAGATGCACACATTCAATTCTGACCGAGAAAAGTGTGTTACGTGCTTGAAGGTGCACATTACCTCTGATGGTACAATGAAAGCGTCGCAGCTACACCTTAAAATAAAGTTTTCTAACGTACGAAATGTGAGCAAATAAGTTTCCAAATTGAATTCACTAACCTGAAAGTTTTCGATGCATAGCGTTTTTAAATTTGGCATTGCTTTGGGTAAAACTTCAAAAAAATTTCCGTCTAAAAGGCCGCTTCTTATCAAGATACTAAAATATTCTATATTTTTAAACTGGTACTCTTCCATCATTACTAGGAATGAGAATCTCCACTCGTGTATAATTTCAATGTAAAAATATTTCAGATGTTCAAGTCGTCTCAAACCTTTCAAGGCAGTTGGCCAAAACTCATCGTACCTCCACAAACAAAGGGTAACCAAGTTTTTGAATAAAGAAAGTTTCATAAATGTCGGAAGGGTTATCCTAGCGCAATTGATACCAAGATGTTTTAGAGTATCTCTCTTAGCATCAATAAGACGATTTAAACTGTTATCCGAATAGCAGGGTTCGTGATACGCGTGAAACATCAATCTATCCAAATGAGGGGATAAAGTAGCAATAGATTTCAAATCTCCGTCCGAATAGCCATTACGGGGAACTATATACAAATGTTTTAAAGTGTCGGGTAAATATGTGATCTGGAAGTGAATCAGTGACCGTAAACACACGAGCTTTTTCATTGATGCCATAGCCTGAGTGAACATCAAACTCTCCTGAGCGCAAGCAGACGGAACTCTTATACAACTGTTGGACATGTCTCGGTCTTTGATATGGTCAAGAGAATTATCCTCGTATTTAATTTCCAGTTTCACAACTGTGTCTCCTTTAGTTACCAAAAACTTGAGAAAACTTAATAAATTCCCTTCCTTCACGATAAATGAACAGTTAACCCAAAAATCGCTAAATTTTGTATGTTCTTGCCATTTCTTCGAAACTGCAGACACTCGAACCAATTCATTTGGAGTCAAATACTGGAAAATATATTTCATTACTTCGGAAGGAAAATTCGCAAATACTTTTCCTCCATCATCAGCCTCAGTAATTTCCCGTTGATTATTCATTTCTTCTCGCTCAATTATCGCATCTGATAGCACTGTTCTGAAATGAATGCAGAGGTCAAAGTTTTTATTTGGCTAAAAAAAAAAAAGTACTACACTAAGTTTAATATTTCATAATAAATCGGATTTACAATATACAGTACTTTTATTCAGAGGCGTCGCTAGGTACTGGCACACGGGGCCTGTGCCCCGATTCTATTTGGCGCTTTTGAAAAATCAGAATAGAAAACCATGATCACTGACCGCTTTATTAAAAGACAAAACAGGTGGTCTACACTGACGCTTTCCGAATAATTTCCAAATAAACATTTTATTATGTTATATATACAGGAAGACAGTTTAATACTTAAAATTATGATGTTCAATCGTGTGTTTTTACAAGATCGTTTCGAGTTCGTAAATTTACATTTACTATGCGACTGTTTAAATTTGTTTAACACACTGTATAGCTCGTTTCGTCTTACAAGTGTAGTCCAATACATCATTTGTACATCATTGTATTTCGCCTTCTGCAAAATGTTGAAATACCTAATTATTCTCGGGAGGGAGGACCCATGGGCCCGATACCCGAATTTTTTAAGTACCTAGCAACGCCTCTGCTTCTTTCATAAACCTGGTAAAAGCTTTTACTGCGGTTTAGCAGTTAAATTTTCTCCCCTTACCCGTCCCACCCGAGCAAGCATTTGTCTGCCCCCAACCAAACACCAAACCTGAAAGCATAACCAAGTGGTTACGGCGTTAGGCTAAAGTCAGAATGTTGTTGGTTCGACCCCCTGCTCGGACTGTGGAAAATTTTCAGTGATTAAGGAGTTTCCCAGGTGTCTTCTGTAGTGAGGTAGTGGGTTTAGATTACACGTTAAACAAAGTTCCAAGAAAACCATACACCAGTTATGTTATAATGTTTCAGACCAACAAAGACCCTAGGATCCACTCATAACTGGTCTACCTAACTGTGTTCGTAATTGTGTATGTCCTCCGTGGTGGCGGAGGGGACCTACACTTTTACGTGGGTTCCGAACCACAAGAACATAAGAAATTTATGTAACAACTTCCTGTACAATTTGTACATTGGCAACGACCAATTTAGCAAAACTAATTAATTATCGATTAAAAACTAAAGATAGAATCTCTGGATCCAGAGGATCAAGTCATAGAGACTACTATACACAAATATGTTACACTCTATATCTATTTATAACCGACATGCAAATATATCAGATCCAAAGAATCCAGTCAATTTCATTTCGGTATCCATCAATACTAGTACCTTGTCACGAAAAATAAGTCACGGTCCATATCGATTGTGGACCAAGTCAAATTTACAGCCATATACATTACAATATATACACTTAGGAGGAAAAGTGTAGGTGTGGCTGTAAAGACTGTACAGTAATGTAGAAATGTGTGTGCACCCATCTTGGGTCTCCCATTTAAAGGTGTTTGTGGGGCAAATGAAGATCATGAGTTTTTCAATACCTCACAGTACTATGGGGGGCACCGCTCAGCAGAGGAATCTCTTTAAATTGGGTGTGTAAGGACAGAGAGTATCCCCTAACCCAAGACGCTGCTTCCCTATATCCCACAACACTTGTGTTGAGCTGTGGGATCTATCCCCACAAAGCCTTAATTTTACTACCTTAAACTATACCCAATCTATCAACATATGCGTCTAATCGATTCTTAAACATGTTTTATAGACGTGCTACTAATTACTTCTACCGGCAAGCTATTCCAGCTATTTACTATTCTATGCGTAAAAAAGTTTTTGGCAACTGCTGTCTCGAACCTTCTACTTGTCAACTTACACCCGTTATTTCTAGTCCTATTATATTGAGATATTTCGAAAAAGCTATCTCTATCTACGTTATCGAACCCATTCATAATTTTGAAAACCTGGATTAGATCACCCCTTAACCTCCTAGTCTCGAGTGTTGTCAATTTTAACTCCTTAAGCCTATCCTCGTACGACTTTGACCTAAGCGACGGAATCATCTTAGTTGCTCGTCTTTGAACTCTTTCGATTTTGTCTATATCTTTGCGCATATGCGGATTCCAAAATTGGACCGCGTACTCCAAATGGGGTCTAACTAATGCTTTATAAAGAGGAACTATAATATCGCGCGATTTGTACTCAAAATTTCGAGCTATAAAACCTAACACTTTGTTCGCCTTATTGACCGCTGCTGTACTTTGTTTCGCTACTTTTAAATCACTAGTGACTAAACTCCTAAATCTTTTTCCTGCTCTACGCTTGTTAAATCTTTCCCTGACATACTATACGCAAAATTACCGTTACGCGAACCTATATGCAAAATTTTGCACTTATCCACGTTAAATCTCATTTGCCATGTGACTGACCAATCAACGATTTTATTCAGATCTTCCTGAATTTTACCTCTATCTTCGTCATTAATCGCCCTACCACCCAGCTTCGTGTCATCCGCAAACTTTGAAACTGTACTGACTAGGCCGACATCTAAATCGTTAATATATATAAGAAAAAGCAAGGGCCCAATACAGAACCCTGAGGAACGCCACTCGCTAATTAGCCCAACACGACTCCGCGCCATCAACGACCACCCTCTGTTTCCTACCTCGCAACCACTCTTCTAGCCAATTTATTACTACACCCCTGATTCCATGAGCCTTAGTTTTTTCAATGAGTTTTTTGTGCGGCACGGTGTCAAACGCTTTTTGAAAATCTAAATACACTACATCAACCGCCCGATGTCTATCGTAAACGTCAACCACGCTTTGGAAAAATTCTAAAAGATTAGTTAAGCAAGATTTGTTTCGCCTAAATCCGTGCTGCGTATTTCTAACTAGCTTATGGAATTCTAAGTGTTCGACTATACGATCCCTAATTATTGATTACAGTAGCTTACCTACAACAGACGTTAAACTGATTGGCCTATAATTTCCCGCCGCACCTTTATCGCCTTTCTTAAAGATAGGTGTTACGTTTGCTAACTTGAAATTATCTGGTACGCACCCCTCAGAAATAGACGCATTAAAAATCTTTGTTAGCGGCACAACAATGTTATCTTTTAATTCTTTTAGTTGTATGGGATATATGAAATCCGGACCCGGTGATTTACGCGTTTTCATTTTATCAATATAGCGCATTACTTCCCCTTCACTAACGACAATATTATCCAAAATATTACCATTATCAAAAGGTTGACGCGAGCATCCGAGAATACTCAGTTTTGCACGCATTTGCCCGAAGCAGCACCGCACTCTCAGAAAGAGCCAGACTGCCGGAATTTTCCAGAAGAAAATTTTATAGTGGTTTTTCCCCATCCACAAAGTAATTATGGTTAGCTACTTAAAATTTGAACCCTCATCAGGAACCATGAGGGTTTATTTGACTTTTTATTAAATAGTTGCTGCTAATTGACCAGGCAGTACGGCAACCTCCTTTTCCATACAATCCAACGCGACACTTTTTTCATTGATATCAAAATTTCATCGCTTTTACTGTATTCCTTCAGGAGGGGCGCGTCATTTTATCCATTTAGGGTCAAAATGCCCCAATGGTTCCTCTCGTGTCATTTGATTAATTTATGTAATTTTCATGAATTTTACTTTATTTCAAAATTTATTTCACACACCCATATTCATAGATTGATTTCATGAATTTTGATGGAAATGTCAAGAAAAACAATACTTTATGATCGTGAAATTATAAAAATTCTAGAATCATCACCAACTACGAGAATCAATACATTAGGATGATTTTTTTTATTTTTGTATCCACCATTTTGTATGAACAGTCAAAAATGATATTTGTTAAAAGTTCTTAGATATGAAAAATACATTAATTTTCATTCATGTCTTTCATTACAAAAATTCTACAGTACCATTTTGCAAGATTTTATGCATAGGGTCTATAGACCATTAGTCCAACAACCCAAGTAAACTGAAGGTTTCTAACGACGGTTAAAATCAGGTTCAGACAATTTATAAAAACTACCGAAAAATTTCAAACTATTCGTGTTTAAGTTCAATAATATACAGGGTGTACATAAAGTCAGGATCTATTTTTGTGAAGCACTTGGAAATTATATGGAATTCAATCATAAAATGATAAAGTGGTAACATTTATTAAATAATTAAGAGTAGGATTCGACGTGACGCCCATCAGTATCCCACAGCTCAAATCGTTCCGCAGCATTTCTAAACACATTCTGGAGCATTTGCGGGGTTATGTTATCTGCAGCAGTTCGTATACGTAAGTTTTCAAGACTCGTAATCTTCGTCTGATAGACGTGCGATTTGATAAAGCCCCATGCAAAGAAATCTAAAGGGGTTAAATCTGGTGATCTCGCTGGCCAAGGTCTGTTGCTTCCGCGTCCGATCCAGCGATTTGGAAAACGTCCATTTAGATAATCCTGAACAATTTTGGCATAGTGACAAGGAGCACCATCATGTTGATAGACGACGGGGATAGGATTGTTAGTACCGTCGTCTATCAACATGATGGTGCTCCTTGTCACTATGCCAAAATTGTTCAGGATTATCTAAATGGACGTTTTCCAAATCGCTGGATCGGACGCGGAAGCAACAGACCTTGGCCAGCGAGATGACCAGATTTAACCCCTTTAGATTTCTTTGCATGGGGCTTTATCGAGTCGCACGTCTATCAGACGAAGATTACGAGTCTTGAAAACTTACGTATACGAACTGCTGCAGATAACATAACCCCGCAAATGCTCCAGAATGTGTTTAGAAATGCTGCGGAACGATTTGAGCTGTGCAGGGATACTGATGGGCGTCACGTCGAATCCTACTCTTAATTATTTAATAAATGTTACCACTTTATCATTTTATGATTGAATTCCATATAATTTCCAAGTGCTTCACAAAATAGATCCTGACTTTATGTACACCCTGTATTTTCGCGAACTGATGGTTGCATGTATTTATATTAGCCACGCGAAATGCCCCCGAAGTTATTCGTTTTTGCCTATACACTTCCCGCACCTGCACTCACAACTGGATCTGCTCAAGGTTCTGTATGTGATAACTAAAAAATTCAGATACTCGTCTTCGAATTGAAGTTTATTTTTAAAAACGAAGCATAAAAATGTCTAATTTTACAGAATTAAAAGGTCTTCGTGTGTCAACGACAAAGTCATTCATTTGTTAAACTTTCTACTTAAGTAAAATATAGTTATATCCAATAACGTTTGAGGGGGATTCAGATAAAACCAAATAAACTCAACTGAGAAACTCGTTGAGAACGAACCGACGGAGTTCGAGCAAAGATTTCAAACAACTCCCGAACGTAACATCTGATATTATACTCTTAAAAAGGTAACCTTCAAGAAGTGTGCCTCAAGGGTTATCCGAGCCAAAGAAGAAACAATAAGCGGCCAATTCAACTCTACCCGATGCCAGCGGGTGGGAGCGAACCAGCAATACGCTGCTCAAAGTCCGTCACCGTACCCACAGTTACTGGGAGCTCAATTATACTTCAAAATAACTTTGAATAAGGTTTTAAAGTCTATACTTTACTCTTATAGTTCTTCGACGTTTAGTTTCACACGCGTAAAATGAAAAACCAATTTCAAACTTACAAAAGCATCAAAACTGAACTTCACATCCGAATTAAGTGGATCAAACCTTCAGTTAGATTAAAAATTTAAGTGCTTCGAGAGTTAAAATGTTCAGTTCAAGTTGAATATCTTCTGTTCAAAATATCCGTTATTTACACACTATAATGAGAACGTGAACTAACTATTCGCTACAACTTTTGCTGTGCCATATATGCTAAGTTGTTTTTTTATGCAGGAAGGAGGGGCCAAGGGCAAATGCCCGCAAAAGCGCCGCTCCCATAGAAGAGCCAAAATCAATGTCCGGGGTTTTCGAGATGCCTAGACACTGCGTTTGAAAAATGGGAGGTCATAGACAGGAGGAAAGATGGAGTGAGGAAAATGGTTTCCAGAGTTGACCGGTTGAGTAGATAGATGAAAGACTGAAAATACCGATTAACCTTTGCATTAGATAGTTGGACAGAAAAGGAATGAGAAAGTGTAGAAAGTCTGGTACTGCGTGCTCTCCTTAAAGGAGGAGGCATGAAGTTAAGAGAGTTCAGAAGAGCAATGTCCGTCATGATAGCGATAGTAAGAGAAAAAGAGAGAGAGAGGCAACATTGCGGCGAAGAGAGAGAGATTGAAGACAATCAGTAAGAGGCGGGGAATTGATGAAAGAAGAAGCCTATTACACCCGGTCAAGTAGGATTGTGTGGGTTGAATCATCCCACACGAGAAGCATACTCCATACAGGGACGAACAAGACCCCTGGTAAAGAGAGCAACCGAGTTGGTATGAAGAAACCGCGGAGGCGGTACAGCACACCTAACCTCTTAGAAGCTGTTTTAGAAAGAGTACACGTGATCTTTCCAGGAAAGATCACGAGAAAAAAACGCCAAGAATGTTGAGAGAAAGGATTGAGTTTTGGTGCTGGTTAAGTATGCGGTCTACCATCTGAGTTTTGACAGAATATAAACTAACGAAAATATCACGACTTAACCTAACTAATTATCAAGGGCGTAGAGTTGATCTATTATTAATTATAACTTTGTTTCTGGAATGGTATTTACTAATAGATCAACTGTACGCCCTTGATAATTGGTTAGGTTAAGTCGTGATATTTTCGTTAGTTTTAACGAAAATATTCTGTCAAAACTCAGATGGTAGACCGCATACTTAACCAGCACCTTGAGTTTTTTGTTGAAGGGGATAGTCGTTAGATTAGCATAGGTTAGTTTATCGACAGGTTAAGCGTATTAGTGCTAAAAGAATGTTCCGTCGACTAGTGTCAGTTGTAATTACAAGCAATTGAACCACTGAAAATTAAGTACTTTCAGCAATTACCAAACTTCAGCTACTTCAAAAACTTTTAGTTCTACCAATAATTTTATTCAAATTTTAGTGAAATTTTAAATCAAATTGCTTTGATTACTTTATATTACACCATTACATTTGTATACAATACTTATACCCTTGCACCGAAAAGGTGGGAAACAATTTCAGCTGACCATTTCACTTTAGTCATTGGGATTTAATTAGGAGCAGCGAATAGGTAATTTCGTATATTCACCTCTTCGATACAATAAAGTTTATGATTTCATTTGACAAACTGGGTGTGTTGCTACGCCAAGTTATTTCGCCTTTAGTTTAAAGCTTTTAAATAAGTAATGGAAAGTAATTCAATTACTTCGAAGTAGTAATTAGTGTCGTAATTTCTTTAAGATCTAAATTGAAATTCAATTACTCGGGTGATTTTCATAATCGTCCTAGGGTTAGTCGAATTTCTTATAATAGGCTTTCAATTCCTAAAAATTTACCCCTAAAAATTTACCCATAAAAAGTGGCAATTTACGAGAAACCGCTTTAACTTAATACATTTCATTTGAAACGGACGAAATTATGATTTAATCTTCCCCAATTTCAAGATTTAACAGAGATAATTTTGTGCATGTAGGCTGGTTAGGCGTATACAAAGAAAATTTAATTAGTTACTGAAAGGCTATATCATCTAAGTAATTAATTAAAAAATTAAAGGTGGAGCATTAGGAAATAAAATTTGCTTTAACAATCCTATGAAAACAAGTGGCTTTATATAGGTTAAATAATTTGGATCACCCGAAGATCAGAGCTCATGTATTCTTGTTTTTTTGCTTTACAGTACCAAATATAATAAATTAAATTGAATGCCCGGTTAGGTCAACTGTACGCCCTTGACGATTGATTAGGTTAAGTCATGATATTTTCGTTAGTTTTAACGAAGATATCACTTCGTAATTGAGGCTGGCGGCCCTGATCTTCGGGTGATCCAACACTTTCAATGCAGTGGTACAGGGAACACAAAATTAAATAAAAAGAATTACCTTCCAGTACTTGAAACAAAATCGTGAAAGCGTCGTCGTACACAGTATTTTGTTCGATTTCAATTCTTTCAGCTTTCACGACGTTATAATCCTAGTTTGAAAAAATAGAAACTAGCCAATGAAACCTTTCCACTTAAAATGCTGAAGGATTGGTTAGTTGATGTTGTATACGGCTCTCACCAAGAAGGGGTCATTGAGACGCGTTCGTGGCGCTGTCATATACCCTAGAGACCCTCTTATTATGTTATATATATATATATATATATATATATATATATATACGTTAAGGTAGGCTTTTATATAGGTCTCTAATGTACCCAACAGGGAAAAACAGAGCCCTAAACAAAACTAAAGCGATGTTTAAACCCCCATAAATCTTGTCAGAGTTTTCCTTCTCTACTTTCCAGAATTAGATTCGGACAGTAGAGATTTCGATTGGAACTAATAACTATGAATAATTGTATATTAATGTAGGCCAGTTACAACGTTCATTTATAGCAGTGGTTCTTAACCTTTTAATCATTTCCCCCTAGAGCTATCCAGGGAAATTAGGATTACCCCCATCACGAAAAATGGTAAAAAAAAACGACAAAAGATTTATTCTAAAGAATGGTTTATTTAATAATACCTAAAATACTGAAAATTTCCGCCGAACCTGTCCGCCCCCCCCCCTCCCCCGTAAAAGACAGAATTATTTCCCGGTGGGTAATTACCCTGAGGTTAAGAACCACTGATTTATAGGATTAATTTTCCGGTGTAGTTTAAATATAAAACTGCCTTTTCAAATTCGAAACAAGATTCTTCACTGGAATAAATTTAGTCAGAACGAAAATATGACGCCTTTTTCAATCAGGCTATTTACTGCTTGCTCCTTCCTTTACTCATTTATTTTCATTTTCTATTTTAGTTTCAAATTTCATGAAATTTTACGAAATTTTGGCACTTTTCTTTATAAACTAAACCTTTTCCCAAAAAGATACGCCTCACTTTCTAAATAAACAATTTTTATATGTTAATAAACTTTATGAAGTTATTTTCAGTGAGTGAACAAGCGAAAAACTTATCATCGGAAACCGATGCTCCTCACTTTTAGAACATGTCCTGATCTCATCCTGTATGAATTCCTTAATAAACCTTATATTTGGTAATTCATATAGTCTTCAATTAAAAAAAAAAATATATATATATTATATATATATATATATATATATATATTTTTTTTTTTTTCTTTTCTTTTAACGCCGGAATTTTTTGTATTGTTAGGTTATGAATGCGTGTATTTGAAACGTTACCAATTTGTAGCAGTTGTCCTTTTAGGACTATATACAGGGTTATTTAAAATGATTCATCCGATTTCAACTGAGAATACTTCCGTACCTATCAACCGTGCATCAACTGGGTATACACCACATGAAAGAAGAAATATTCGAGTTTTATAAGATCACCGCGAGAGGGCGCCAAAGTCACGCCGTGGCCTAGCCTAGCAACAAACAGTCAGTGTGAAAATGGCGTCCGCACAGCAGAAGGCGTTTTGTGTGTTGCAGTTTTCAAAACTGTCAAAACTTGTTATCACAAAAAAACTTAATGAGTTTCTCTGTAAAATGGGACAACACTGGAATTTCTACACTTCATGGTTGACTTTTAATAACAGCCAAAAATTGTACAGATAATTCTCGGACACCCTGTATATAAAATTCTTATCACCCTATATACTGAATAGTTCGCTTTGCCATTTTCCAGAAAGTGAGTTTACAAGTTAACAAACGACATTCGTAAATAGTGTGTTTACATCACGTTCATGTGATATTTCCTCGTTTAACCGGAGAATGTGGCCCAAGTATGAGGCAGATCGGAACAGTTCCAGATTTTCTATTCTCTTTACATTCTCAAAGATGAGATAAACTCTTCAATATTCAGATGAAATGTTTTGTAATAAATTTTATACTTGTTATAGCGCAAATACAGCACGAATAACGACTTTGATGTAGTGCTACATGATGACAATTATTAATATTATGAATGCTGTTTTGAATTAAGTTAATTTTTAATTTAGTGAATGGAAAATAAATTAGCGTAAATTACATTTTCTGGTTTCCATTTCAACTTTTTTTTTGTATGAAAGCCGATTCTAGAAATGTGTGGGTACGATTTTCCAGTGCATTCACTATACAACATTTGTGATTTCGAAGTGGGTATTGCGAACTATTTTCTGGTTATAGAGGTAGGTTGCATTCTTTTTGCTGGAAGAAGTTGGCCTGGAAACCATTTGGCCTGGAATTTCTCAACAAGGTCAAGTTTTTACGCGCAGTTGGTCCGGATAAATTTCAGCAATTCCGAGACTTGGACCATTTTTTCAATTGGTTTGATGACCGCTTCAATTTAGTTTTGCTCATATTTATACTTAAAGTAATTTCAATCTTTATTAACTTAATAAAAATCCTTTAAAAAATAAATTTTTGTTTTGATTTATTATAATAGTCAAAACGTTTTAGATTGTTTTTACGTATTTCTTCCTAAAATTTAAAGCAATTAATGACACATCATTTTATTTAAATTATTTTATTAAGTAATATAAATTCTACAAAAACAACTTGCATATTAAATTCACAGCTCAATAGGAAGATATTTTTCGCTAACGATAAGTCCCGTACACTGAAAATACTTAGACGGTTGAAAGCCAAAATGATCTATCTGCAAAAGTATTAAAATTCTTGTTTTTTCTGCTGATGATCGCTTTGTAACACGGTGAGGGAATGTGTAGTTACGTGTGAAACGTTACTGAGGCGTAATTAGTCGCTCACATTGTGCTACAAATTGATTTATGTACAGAGATCACCGTAAGAAAAAAAATTTGTGTAATATTTTTTGGCTTTCAACCGTTCACTTGATGTTCATTTGTGGGAATTTCATATATATATATATATATATATATATATATATATATATATATATATATATATATATATATATATATATATATATATATATATATATATATATATATATATATATATATATATATACATTAAAAAATATAACTTTCAAATATATCTTAAAATTACCTTCTATACGCTTTTATACTTGCATTTATTAAAGAAGAAAGTGTTTTGTAATTTTCAATATAGTCCGGCCTGTTTTTAAAACAAATAGAGAAATAACGTCATTTTCTTCCATCCAAAAATGTAAGCTATTCCTCATTTTTGCTTGGGTATAAAAAACTTTTCAATCTCCTCCAAAGTTCTCCCTTTGGTTTCCGGAAGCAACGCACCGAGAATGACCCCGGACAGACTGAAGAGTGCGTACAGCCAGAAAGTGACGTAATCGGTCAGAAGATTTGTTAACATTGGAAATGTGAGACCAATCACAAAGGCGAAGAGGGAATAAGCCGTTACCGCCACTCCATTACCTAATGTCCTGACCGCCAAAGGAATCAGTTCTCCCGAAAGTAACCAAGGAATTGGGCCATAACCCAATTCATTGAAGAAGACGTAGATCAGTAAAGAAGCCAGAGGAAGCCAACTCAGTTTCTAAAACAGAGAATATTAAATAAATAAAAAAAATATTTTTAGTTTAAATAAAAAATTAATTTTAGTTTTTGTCAAGTGAAAGATATATGAACTCTAACTGTGATGCTATTGGGCTTTAAACAGCAATACTCTAGACCAGTGTTTTCCAAACTTTATATTACGACGACCTCCGAACTCCCCAAAATTATGGTTGCGCCCCTCCCCCATTAATTATCAATGATTTAATTAACTAAAATGGTATGTACAATTATTCGTACTTGTATTATTAATCAGATTTTTTAAGGTAACCAAAAAACGCCTCCCTAGCAAACAGTAAGCGCCCCACAGTTTGGAAACCACCGCTCTAGACTAGAATCTAGAGTATTAGCGTTTAAAGTCCAGTTCTCCTCTAGACTCTAGAGGGGAACTGGATGTTGAACAGTAGTAGATGAAAATACTCCGGGGTGCTCTCACTCTAAAAAGCTTGGAAGCCACTGCTCTAGGCTCAGGCTAGCAAATTATAAAGTTATATGGAATTTGTAATGAATTAGAATGTAACGAGGTTTTTATTTAAATAATTTAATTCACTAACTTCAAATCAGCTTTTTATAAATACTTTATCGGTGAGTAAACAACGTTATATGATTCGAAGGAGTTATAATATCGCTCGTGACGTTACTTGAAAATTATTCACTAGTAGTCAGTTTAGCGATGTTATTGATGTCGTAACAATTCCATTTTCACAAGAAGACTCTACACCAATATCTTGAATAAGAATATGTTTAAATTTTAACTAAAGAGATTCACTGTTGATTGATTACAGTTAAGTTGCAAACTGCAAATTGTATAGGATTAGGCTTTAGGCAAGACTCAGACCCAGTTAGTTGCATTTACAATACCGACATCGTATCCACCATAGGTTTTATCAATAGACTGGCTTAGCCAAGGTTAACTGTGATTTCACAAGTTGACTCTAATTTGGCTGGGATTATGTTCTGTAGCTTATTATAAGGCCTAGCGGACTTTGAAGTACTAATGATGTAAATAAACTACGTAATCACAAGAACAGAAATTGAAAATTCTGAGTCTACAAAGAAATGTTTGAGAACTTCTAGACAAAAACTATAATGACAGCTAACCATTGGCTCTCAAGTAAGGAACCCAATGCCATATTGTAACTCTTTAAAACATCATATAGCGTTGGTTATTTATAAATGTAATTTATAATTACATTAAATAAGGTTAAATTAATTGACTCATTGAAATATTTTATTTCACTGTATAACTGCTGAGTTATTATAACATGATTAAAGCATAACAAATTTTCTTTACATTTCTTCATGGTTTGTCTGAGAGACCAAGTGTCTCTTTTTTTTTTGTCATTTTTAGTTCCTAACGTTTCGCTTTTGTTTTCTTTGTATTAAATCTATCCTTTTGGCAGTGTTGCTAACCGTAGGGAATTTTCCCTATGGATGAATGAAAATCTGACTTCCTGGAGGACAGAAGGGCAGTTAAATTTACTTAAATTCCCGAAGGTTATGTACGAGCTCAGATAAAATTAGCCTGATGAAATCTATGAAGTACATTTGTAAGTACTAAAGAGAAGTCGATATAGAAGTATTAAAATAATAACTGCTATTATAGCAATTCTATAATATGGTTTCATACCAAAATAAATTTATAATTTGGGGAATTGTTCTTTAAAACGGGGAATTTTTCGATCATTTTAGGGATCTCCTTAACAATGGAGGATGACAACATTGCTTTCTAGTTCTGTTGTTCAATCTGTTTAGTCTTTTCTACTGGCGGGGATGGAAAACAAGTTCATAGTTGGATGATTCCTTTCCAACAAAACTTTGAAGTCATCCATCCAACCATACGTACAAATTAACAACATAATCCAGCCATGAACTGTTCCAAGTAATAGGAAGTGTGGGCAGTGACGAACTCGCTGCAAGTAATGTATTTGGCTCAATCTAGTTCTCCGTTCTCCTTTAAAAAGGGACCGATTTTTCCCGGTTGGTGGCGTTACAGCCCGTCTCAGAATCCTTAGTTGGACGAAGAACGTAAAACGGATACAACCAACCAACCAACATCATCCAAAACTTTAATATCGCAAGGACGAAAAACAAAATGACATAAAAAATGTTCTGTAAATTAAAATTATCGATAGAGCGCCCAATATCTCAGTGGTCACGGTGTCGTGCACTGGGCGATAAGGCTCTGAGTTCGCTCCCAGCTGCTGGCATTGGGTGGGGTTGGGCTGGCTACTCACCCTGTTTCTGTTCGGGCTCAGTTGACTCTTAGGGCATACTCACTCGCACGTAGTGGGTAAATGAGCTTCCTGGGTATTTCTTTTAAAGTTATCAATATTGTAAAAATTTAGAAAAAAAATTAAATTTTGATTTAGACAATGGAACAGAAGGTAAAATAGGTTCATCCTTAACATACCTCCACATTGTAATAAGTTTGGAAATAAAAGAAAATTCCTATGGATGTCATTCCAACGCATGAACCTATGGCTGAAATGATCAGAAGAGCCTTACGACCAGTTCGATCTAACAGTACAGCACTCACCAAAGTCGAGATAAACCTGTAACGGATAATTACTGTATGACATAGGCTGTATAAAATGATTACTAATTTTTCGTAATCCCTATTTAATGTACGTTGAAGAAATCGTTCGTGAAGAGACAGGGTGAATTCTTTATCACGTAAGAAACAAAGTGGTTCAGAGAGAAAACTGACAAAAAGCGGTGATTGACACGTGGTTATTAATTTACTATTTGTGAAGTTACCGTAGCTATTTGTATGTATTCTAAGTGAAGCACTTATAAAAGATTGATAAATTTAGCATTCGGATCTTTTCGGTTTGGCGGACTGCTACAGATTTTTACAAAAATTATCAAATCAATTATTTACAAATTTTATCCTAAGGAAGTGTCTAATTCCTAACATAACTTAACCTAACCTAACCTACCTAACCTAACACATTTCTTTAGGATAAAATTTGTAAATAAATGATTTGCTAATTTTCGTAAAAATCTGTAGCAGTCCGCCAAACCGAAAAGACTCAAGCGTTTTCTCTACAAATTTTGGCGTGTTTTATCAGTATCTTAAACTCAGTTCAAGGTAAAAATTAAAACAATTCGGGTAAAGATGTTATTATAATATCGTGATTTAATATGTAGACAAAGGAAGAATGTGGATATGAATGAAAATATGTGTACAAAAATAAATATGCTTTTGTTGGTCTAATGCAGAGCTTTCCAAACTGGTGTGTCGCGACACATTAGTGTTTTTTGTATTTTGAAAATTTTGATTTTTCTATCAACAAAATCGGCTACAAGATAAACCACCTACTCAAAAATTATCTGATATTTGATAACAAAAATTAATTAATGTGTCGTGAAAATTGTTATGCTTAAATAGTTTGTCGCCAACGTTAAAAGTTTGGAAAGCTCTGGTCTAATGGCTAAAAAAAAGTGTAAGTCGGAGTTACAGAAACGGAAGTTAGGTCTTTGATTGAATATAAATATAATCTTTAGAAAGTCAGTATCGTTTGACTTCCATAAACATTTAGAGTTTATAGGATGAGGAAGATCGCACAAATGTGAAACCATTGACACCTTTGAAGGACCAAATTTATAAAAAATAAAATTTCATTTAATGAAAAAAGTATAAATAAATACGTCTTGTACCAATAGATGAGGTCGAAAGGCGTAATCTTGTTTCCTGTTTATATATATATATATTATATATATATATATATATATATATATATATATATATATATATATATATATATTCTTTCAGCTTAAGTTACCTGACTGTCCCCACGATTACGGTGGACGTATAGGCACTCATGCCCGTTTTTGCCATGGTGAAGATATCACCGGTGTAGGCAGTGACAACGGCAAATCCGCTAAATTGCCCACACATAAACACGAGGAAGACAATAAGGACAGGTTTCCAATTCTGAGGTTTTCTGGAAAAGAAAAATATTTGCGTTTTAATAAATTAAGTCAGTAATTAAATTAACGATGTTTAATATCAACTTAAAACTTTAAAATATTTGAAAGAATATAAAATACGAACCATAAATACGAAAAAAAGGTAACTCCAAATCAAACAAAATCAAAGATACGCAAAACTGACTGAACGACAAAATGACAAGTACATATACGAATAGGTTTTTTACAACCAGTGTCCGGAGCTCAGTGAATACTGTATGTAACACTGTTTCCCCGTAAGGGAAATGAAGGTACTGAGATCGGGGGTTCGACCCCAAATAGTATTGGTAATAATAATCCGGGAGTTAGCGCAATGGGCCGCATTATTTTTGGCCTGAGCGCTATACCAGTTTCTGGATCTCCCCGTTGAATGATGTTTCTCATTTATAAACGAACTATAAAGATTGAGATAAATGTATATTAGTGATAAAAGGTGAGAAAAATAAAGTAAAATATTAATGTTTCGAATCCCAGGGATTGAGGTACGCTCCCTACGTATGATGACGTTATTTTATCTCATTGTACACACGTGTAATGAAGACATCGTTCTTTCTCACAACTTTTCCTTAATTGTTAAATTTAATGCTCAAAATATCCTGAAACTGATAATACCTATACTCATATAAAACTAAAACAACGTAAAATGCTTTTATTTTTTGTGGAAGGAGGGGGCCAAGGGCGAACGCCCGCAAAAACGCCACCCTCGAAAAAGGAGAAACGTAGAACCCACGCAATTTAATCCTTTGATGTACAACGTCCACCTTATTAAATTTATTCTGGCTAAGGCCAGACAATTTTACGATTTTATTCAATCTTGGGTAGTGGAGACCTTTGGGCGAGAAAAAAAGCCAATTTCCTTCTTCCTCCTTCTACCACCAGTGAGCAGTGAAGAGAGCGTAAAAATTTTGAAAAGTTATCAATATTCTTTGGAAACAACCACAATGAACAAAGTTAAAGAACGCTTCATCCTTTCGGATACGATTATATTGGTGTTGCTAAAAGGTTTCGTACTTTTCTTGAATAATTATTTTTAATTAAATTATAATGCAATACACAAATGCATATTGCAATAAAAAAAATTAAATTTATAAGCTAAAACGCGACCGAACAGATCAAGTTTAAACAATAGAGATGGTGTTGCAAATTGCAAACCGAAAGTAAACATCTTTACGAGGATGATTTTTGACGTGGTATCGGAAGACACTGCCTTGACTCAGAGAGGCATCCCGGACTAAAAAAAAGCCGTTTAAAGTCTGTGAAGTCTGAGAAAATACTGTAGTACCCACAAAACTGGGAACGCGTAGAATGAGCCCATGCTGCTCGACACGCTCTCCCTTCTACAGGAGTAGATGCATAATGGGTAAGCACGCGCCGAGTCCTCCCTTACAGTAGTTATGCTGCGTACTTCGCCTATTGACAGGGATTACACTTCGCGTGCAGGGTTGTACACGCTACTTTCTTCCCTCGTGATCCCATACGCAACAATAATCTCCATCGCGAGCAAAACGGGCTTCTGTGGTGCTGCTAGAACCTCCTTACCAAACTTTCCAGATCTGACACCCTCAGCGATCGAATTTCGGATTAACATACGAGTGATTTAAACCTCGTTAACCTATAACCCAACCTAGCCTAACCTAACCTAACTCAACCTAACTCAGCCATAGTTAACTTAGCGTAACCTACAGTACAAATAATCCTATTTTTCCTAAATATAAACTTACAAACTATGGGTAAATATTAATAGCTTGAATATCACAGACCGTTCCGTACATCTGATTTTCCGAAATTCGGTTGTTTAACTTCTCGATTCTGATGAATTTGGTCAAATGGTAATATTACGACTTCCAAACTCATCAGTAATGAGGGCTATTTACCAGTCTTCACAGTAAAATCCTTATATTTGTTCACTGCATTAAAAAATATTCCAGTGGAGAGGAACATCGAAACGAGGCTGCAACGGGCATGAAATACGTGAATTTTACTCTTGCAGACTCGTAGAGGGTCCTTTTCATAGATGGATCCAAAATGGATTTGTTTGGTACACAAATAAGTCAGTGCATCAGGCACAAATTCGATGGGGAATTGACCCTGTAGCGTATAAAGCCTATAGAAATATATTAGAAACTCCATAACGGTATGGAGATTCTTTTAGTGGTTATCGTACTCGGGATATAAAATTTAATTGGATCTAAATGATTGCATTATCCAATTCAATGTCACTATTTTACAGCTGCAAGTACGCAAACATCATTATTTAATGTGTTTTAAGTGCAATCACCGCACTTAAATAAGATGGAAAAAGAAAAGACATTAAAACGGGAAACTAGAATCTAGTGGGATTCGAATTCCCATCACGGGGTTTCAGAATCAACGCTTCTACCGACCACATCATCCAAAAACCCCAAAATCTTCCTTCATTCGAGATTAACATTTACGCTGTTTGATCTTGCTGACTCTGAAACTAGGTGACGTGGGTTCGCTTCCCATTCGTGCCTACTTTCCCACTTAATTGCCTTTTTTCTTTCAATCGTACAGTGTGTTCATCAAGTCACGCGAGTGAATATGCATGTACGCTTCACCACATTCACTCGCGTGACTTTATGAACACCCTGTATTAAACATTCTCTTCATTATTTCTCAGTTACAGTATTTATCCTACCAATCCCGTCTTTTCTTTCCACTTGGAGTCCTAATAATAATATGTCAGTCAGTGAGAAGTGCCAAAAACTGGCACAGCGCTCAGGCCAACTAATGCGACCCATTAATCTAACTTCCGCATTATTATTATTATTATTATTATTATTATTATTATTATAGCATCATCGGATTTCGAACCCTAACCTAAGTATCATCACTTCGCTTATAGAAAACGGCGCTACCTACTGAGCTACGGACGCTGGCCTTTGAGTTCCTAACTCATCCGCATTCATACTGAAGAAATATATAATTAAATATATGTTTGAAACTGTACTGCTGTCAGACATCCATTCAAGATAATATGCGTGTGTTGATTATATTTCTATAAACTAAAATATATTTTCACCTGGTCCTCCAGTAGGATACGGAGCTCTTTTATGGGAAGCACGTTTACCGAAACGATTTTCTGCGATTCCTTCTTATTAATGAAACCAGCCACGAGAACGAAATTCAAAGTGTGCACATTACGTTTTGCGGGTGGAAAACCTCTCTACATTTGATCCGTGATACTGTTTGAGACTCTCCCTTCAGTTCTATTTCTTGTATGTGTAGTAAATACACCAAGTGGCAAAGGTATGACAAACAACGATATTTACTTAAAAAGGCTGAGTTGTTCCGAGATGGAGATGTCCTCTCCTTCTGTCTCTGTGATGTTGTCGTGAATAATCTTTATTTCCTTTTTCACATCCGTCTTCTCTTCACGGAAGTGTCTGCAAAAGATGAAAAGCCCTTTCAATCTCTTCCTTTTTAAAGTGTTTATATATATATATATATACACATACAGCAGATCATAATTCATTTTTTTTTTAAATAAAACCCAAATTATGGATGTCACGAGAAGAACGTCCCGATTCAAAGTGGCTGTAATTGTAATTCACCGACTTTAAGAAACGTGTACTCGAACGTTCTATCTGGTTTTACGTTGTCGAATGTATGTCGAAGTTCAAAATCAGATATTTTTCAAACAAAGTTATCAATATTACTTGGCAAAAGCCAAAATTCTACTATATAAAATATGAGAGGCCCACTTTTCCATCTGATGAATTCTAATATTTTTTTTTACTTCCAGCTATGAAACGTGTCTCTACGGCGCACTATTTCGCACGCAGTAAAAGTATACTATAATTTGTTCTGAAAAAAGTTATAGCCCTTAGAAGAGCCGTCCGCGAAGTGCTAATCGGGTCAATAAAGATTTGTCCACGTACGGTAGTGCGTGGATGATAACGTGAAAAACGAAGGAGTTTTTTTAAGGAGGTGTTCGAAACTTAATCAAAACATACAATGAAACTGTTATCACTGATGATATGAGTGGGCACGAAAGACCATTAAAAATCACTAAGTAACAGGCGTGAGTACAGTAGGTACCTGCTTCAGAACTGCAGGAGGAAACTACTGGGGTAAATAGTAAGTTCATCCACAGTCAGAAAAAAACTGCGTCTGGAAGGGTTAAATCACTTAAATGGGTGCGTTATAGTAAAAAAGGACTTGAACCCCCAAAGGAAACGAAGAGGAGAGATTAAAATTTACTAAAACCCACTACGTAATACATCAAAGAATTCAAATTTCCTGAAATAAATCATTGCATAACATCGAACGCTTTATCTAACTCCATTAACAGTTATAAGATTTCATCAATATTTTATCTTCCTAGATATTTATAAGATTTCATCAATATTATTCTTCCTGGATATTTATAAGATTTCATCAGTATGATTTTTCCTGGATATTTTTAATATTGCTTTATTATCGACTCATTTTATTAATTACTGTAAATATTTTACTTCATTTATTTTTTAATTAATGCCATATTACTGACAGTCACTGATAGGCGGCATTTATACTAACCCTACCTACGTTAACCTTACCTGACGTAGTCAGACTAACTTGGAATGTATGTAAGAGTATGCCAGTCATGTTGGTCGCTAGCGTAAGCAATCCACAATGGGAACGTACCTCAGAGAAGCTTCACTTTTAATCAATTTGTTCTTCTTTATTAACCATTGCGGAGATTCTGGTAGAAACATCATCCCGATGAACAGAGGAAATCCAGGAAGGCACGCGGCTGTCACAGCCAAATAACGCCAGTGCATCATTGATCTGAAACCGCAACAAAAGCATCAAACGAGATAAAAGACAAAGCATTAATCCTCAAAGCCGAACTCAAATTCTTTCCTCTTCTAAACTATCAAAGGTAAAAGTTTATCCGCTACCCATTTAACTTTAAGCGTTAAGTCTAAAACTTACTACCCCTTTGGTGCTGGATCCACCGATCTGACCATAAGCCATCATTCTGTAAATATAGGCCAGGTGATTCAGCAGAAAGTTATGAAGTAAAATTTTGATTCGACATTTCAACCACCCAGAAAAAAACTTTATGTATATATGTATATACTGTATATGATAAAAATAATCGAAAGAAAATAAAATACATAATACAGGAACACTCAGTGTTCCTGAGGATGGCATTTAGACGAAAGCGTTTGAACACCATTTCGTGTTTTATTTTCCTTCTAGTTATTTTCATCATAAATATTATTCACGCGTTACTTTCGTGAAATAATTTTCACACACACATATGTAAAGAACGACGCTTGTACAGAAGAACGTTCCGCACAAGATGAGGAGGGAGAACGAACAAATGAGAAATGAGGTAACCACCCGGGAATCGAACCCGGGATCTTCCGATTGGGGTCAGATATGCTATCCACTACACCATGGGCCTCGATAAGTCAGAAGTCGTAATTCTCCTACATACGAGCAGAAACCGTATATATATATATATATATATATATATATATATATAATCATGCGGGTTGCTTCTACAGAGCTTCAATTTAATATTTAGGAGAAATCCAATGACAAGGAGAAATGTAAATGCCATGAAAAGTCTTCTTTAATGCGCAACGTTTCGAGCAAATACGCTCATCTTCAGGCTGTATGATAACAATGTGAAATTAAAATCAATAATTGAATGAAAAACCAGACAAAGAAAATTTCTATAACCTATTCATAAAGGCAAACTTTAAAAGACTGAAAAAAGAGGGTTAAATTCTAAGTTATACAGATTTACATTTAAAATTAAGAAGCTATTTTTAAATACATATAGTAAATGTGAAATTAATACACTGGAAAAATTAACAATAGTACACTGGAATAATGAAAACTAACTAACCTTTCACTGCAATTTCCGAGGCTAGACTGATTTAAGTACAAAACGAGAAAAACATAAGATAAGATAAGATAAGATAAGATAAGATAAGATGGTGAGGGCGATTGGGGAAGGGGGGATTATAAGGAATTGGGGAAGGAGGAGGGATTATAAAAAGTTTAAAGGGACGGCTGATGAGTCAACATTTAACGTCGGGGTCAAAGTTTTAATATAAAGCGATTCCAGAATCCTAAGTGAGTTGGGACAAGTATTACAACCAAGAATTTTAAAATTTTCTAAAGTGACATCAGTTTTACATTTGATACTGTGTTCCCGAATGCTAGAAACTTCTTTAGTTTTTAAAATTTTACCTGTTCGGCCACTTATTCCCATATGCGAATAAAATCTAGCCCTGAGAGAGCGAACAGTGCTGCCAATGTAATTCCCAAGGAGACACCTAGGGCAGGTAAATAAATATACAACACCGCTACGCAACGAGTCAGGGGTTCGATCCTTCGCTGAGAAAAAGCTACCTAAAGACGTTTTATTAATAAATATGATGCGGAAATCAGTATGATAAAAAAATTTCCTTAACAACTTTGTAAATTTAAGCTTAAATTCCTTATTCAAAGGACCCATTATAATCCCCCCTTCCCCAATCGCCCTCACCATCTTATCTTATCTTATCTTATCTTATCTTATCTTATGTTTTTCTCGTTTTGTACTTAAATCAGTCTAGCCTCGGAAATTGCAGTGAAAGGTTAGTTAGTTTTCATTATTCCAGTGTACTATTGTTAATTTTTCCAGTGTATTAATTTCACATTTACTATATGTATTTAAAATAGCTTCTTAATTTTAAATGTAAATCTGTATAACTTAGAATTTAACCCTCTTTTTTCAGTCTTTTAAAGTTTGCCTTTATGAATAGGTTATAGAAATTTTCTTTGTCTGGTTTTTCATTCAATTATTGATTTTAATTTCACATTGTTATCATACAGCCTGAAGATGAGCGTATTTGCTCGAAACGTTGCGCATTAAAGAAGACTTTTCATGGCATTTACATTTCTCCTTGTCATTGGATTTCTCCTAAATATTATATATATATATATATACACACACACACACACACACACACATATATATATATATATATATATATATATATATATATATATATATATATATAAATCGAAAATTTATGTCGTATCCCCCTCCCTGAGAGGAGCTGAGAAGACTTAATGACAATTCTACCCCTCCGTGAAAGAATTACCAGGTGAGACGTTAAACCAAGATTTGAATCTTAGTTGGTTTGTTGTCCTTTAAGTCTAATAATAATAATCATTCAGGAAGGTCAGAAACTAGCGCAACGCTCAGGCCAATGAATGCGGCCCATTGCTTTAACTCCTGTATTACTATTACGAGCATCATCGTGGTTCGAACCCTCGAACTCAGTGTCTTCATTTCGCTCACAGAGAAACGGTGTTACCCACTGAGCTATGGATGCTGGCTCCTTTAGGTCTAACAGCAGTAAAGCTCTTATCATCTCACGTGTCGTAACTAGAATATGTAGAGTCGCCATAGACCTTCCTAAACACGTTCTCTCCTCCTGGCCCCACCTCAAAAAAGAAAAAAATACTTACACATTCCTCACTATCCCGAGTCCCTCGATATGATAAACGTAAAGGGAAAAAAATATATATACAGGGTGTACCCCCCAAAAAAAAACTATATACTCTTTATAGCATCATATATATATATATATATATGAGTGATATAGTTGTTGTTTTTTGGGACACCCTGTATATATTATAATTATTTTATGAATTTTATCGGCAAAACTAAAATGCAAATATGCTTTAGCCTTCACAATAGATAAATATTTGCTTACTCATTTTACTTTAATTAATAACCAAAAGTGATGTACCTTATACTCAGTCTCCACTCCGAACTCCCTTCAATTTATAATATTAAAATTTAGTTTTAATATTATTTTAAATCATTTCAATATTCGATGAATGGCTCCTATTATGCTGACATATACTAAACCCTATATCCTCATTTTTTTTAATTAATGTTTGTTATATTAAGAATTCATTATACGATAAACTTTAACCATTGAAAGTAGAAAGTCACTTATTCTTCCCCTTTATTCGAAACCTCATTTCATTATCTAACGTCACAGACGTTCGACGAGAAATACAAATATTTTCAAATTGCTCAGATTAGAATACTTTGTACAGAAATAATGTCCGGGTGAGCCAAGTATTATTATTAAGGTCGAATCGGGGTCCAAAAAGATTTGTGACGATTCGCGAGAAAATTTGTCGCGTTCGTTATAAAGTTTCCTTTAAATTTTATATTGAAAAGCAACTCACTTTTCGTGTGATAAGAAATAATTGCGCAAAAAATTCTTATAAAAAAATGTTAAATAAAAGAATATCACGAGGTTAGTACATTTAAGTTAACATTATAACAAAGGAGTCCTGAATCAAAAGATGTAAATAATTAGGGATAATATTAACGCTCAAATACTAGACTGGGATATACGCAGTATATATTACAATGTCTAAAATCAGACAATTTGTAAATTGACTGAAATTTTAGGCAATGTGTCAAATTGTAATACACGCAAAACCTAACCTAACCTAATGAATATTTCAGCAACGTATTAGGGAAATACCAGTGGGCATGCATATGCAGCATTACCAGAAAGGTTCGGTTAGGTTAAGTTAGGTTTTGTGTGTATCACAATTTGACACATTGTCTAAAATTTCAGTCAACTTACAAATTGCCTGATTTTAAGCATTAACTGTAATATATATATATATATATAAAGCGAAAGCATTGCATAAGCCTTCTTATCAATAAATTATTATTATTATTATTATTATTATTATTGTTATTATTATTATTATTATTATTATTATTATTATTATTATTATTATCTTAAATTTTCATCATTTATTCCGTAGACTTTTTGTTTGATGAACTTTTCTCGTGATTTTGCACGTGTCAAAGTTGCAACACTCGAGAAATGTTTTACCGTAGTTAGGTTTCATTTGTATGAGGAATGATTCAGACACAGAACAAACAACCAAATAATTATACAAATTTACGCATGATATACGACAAACATTCTGAATAAGAAGGTTTTTATAAACGGAGGATTGACAAAAGTAAATAAACACCTTCGGTTTTTCCATACCTTTCAAATTGATGATAAAAGTCAATAAATAACAACAGATTTATTGAATCAATACATTTATAGAATTGTGTTACTTTCCACTTCAAATTATGTAAAGGCGACGCAAGTTCTGGCAGTCCATTGATAAGCTTTACCATTTGTTCTTGAGGACAATCAGCGTGGTGGTGTCTATTCACTTTTGTCAACTCTCTCTCTCTCTCTCTCTCTCTCTCTCTCTCTCTCTCTCTCTCTCTCTCTCTCTCTCTCTATATTATATATATATATATATATATATATATATATATATATATATAAAGATAGATAGATAGATAGATAGATATATGCTTTGTTAATAATGTTTCGTAACTATTTAAATTTCCTGACCTAGACCCAGAAAAGTGATGTGAAATTCTTGCATCTGTTTATTATTATTAAAATGTCACAATTCACACTGAGATAATTAATCACTACGATTGTTGACATTCGCTTGAAATGACACTGTCGTTACCTCAATGAATGAAACTTATATTTGGTTGGCACTGTTTATGCCATTTCCATATAATGTCAATGCAAATATATCGAGTTATCCGATCATCTTTCAATCTGTTGTCTTTTCCTCGTCTAATGTTGCAGCTCGCTTTCAAATGCTCTAAATTAAGTGGTCAAGGTGCATTTCAAGGCCAGCGCATGTATTCATTGAAGTTCAAGGATTATTCGCCACCATTCATGAGAGAGAGAGAGAGAGAGAGAGAGAGAGAGAGAGAGAGAGAGAAACTTACCCAAAGCAGTAGCACAAGAGAGATCCAAGTGCCACGGCGGCCTCCGGAAAAGCTCCCATCAACCCCCTGATTCTGGGCTCAGCAATTTCCGTTGCATAGACCTAAAAACCAAGCAAAAAATTATCAAAGTGTCTCACGCATTCTGTTGTTTGGAGAAAGAGCATCAAACTCCAGTTTCGAACCGGAGACATTTTGATCGCAGGCAATCGTATTATCCCACTCCGAAAATTTCCACTATCCTAAAAAATTAACAGTAATAATAAATTTCCTGTGTTCCTGTATATATATATATATATATATATATATATATATATATATTGATTGATTTAAAAAGAAGTGAACAGGAAATTAAAGGTTAGTTAGTATGCTTGACATTAAAAAATAATTGCTAAGTTACTTGAAGCTGTTCAGAGCCCCCGAGTCGTCAGTCGGAGACCAGATGAAAGGAAATTGCCGAAAACAACACCATAAATCTGTCTAGCGGTACTGTGGTGAACATCAGAAAAGAGATAAGCATTTACTCCGTGTGTGTGTGTATATATATATATATATATATATATTATATATATATATATATATATATATATATATATATATATATGAATAGGGAACTAAAGGTCTGAATGTGCCACTGAACATTTAAAGAAGTGTCATTGTACAGTAGTTTCGAGGTGTTTGTTACTTTACCTTGAACATTATCGTCCCGTCTCAGTGTCGTCAGTTGGACGAAGAACGTAAACTGAGTAACCAACCAACCAACCAACCAACCTTGTTGGTTGTCTGGTGTTCTGCACAGTATTACGAAGAAGACTTTTAAAGGAGGTTTATTTTTCCCGATTGGTGGCGTTGCTACATTGAAAAAAAAAGTTGTTGTTAAGTTGTTATTTTAATTCAAAACATGTTTGAAGTTGATCAGATCATTTTAAAATTCAATAAGAACTTGTTTTTGCAATGAAATAAAAACCTCTTTTTAAATTAATTAGACAGTTAGACCAACAGGATTTTTATTTTTAATGCAAAAAAAAATCTTATTAAATTTTAAAACGAATTTGGTCAACTCTAAATATAATTTTGACTTAAAATAACAACCTAACAAAAACATGTTCTCTATTTTTTCAGTGTGTCCGCCTCAGTGATCTTAGTTGGACGAAGAAGAACGTTCAACAGATCAATCAGAAGAAGAAAAGAAACATAATGTATTGCTCGAAGGAGAGAGTGTGATACAAGCTATTATGAGCCCATGAATATTATCATTATTGTTATCATCATTATACTTTTTAAACATTTTTGCATATATATATATATATATATATATATATATATATATATATATATATATATATATATATATATATATATATATATATATATATATATATATATATATATATATATATGTACAGGGTGTCCGAGAATTATCTGTACAATTTTTGGCTGTTATTAAAAGTCAACCATGAAGTGTAGAAATTCCAATGTTGTCCCATTTTACAGAGAAACTCATTAAGTTTTTGCTGATAACAAGTTTTGACAAGTTTTTTCTTTTTTGTACGCGGGTGACAGACATTGATGATTTAAAAGCAAGAATCACAGCTGCTATTGAGCGAATTGATGTGGATATGCTGCACTGCTGCAGCGTACATGGCAACATTTGGATTATCGATTGGATGTTTTGCGAATCACTGATGGTGCACATATTGAATGTTTGTAACAACGTTACTTTAATAAAAGAAACTTTTGAAAATACAGATTCTAAATAATCTTGTTTAAGAATTTTACGTGTGTTATCAAGAATTTTATTAAAAGATGAAATTGTACAGATAATGTTCGGACACACTGGAATTTCTAAAAAACTTGTCAAAACTTGGTATCAGAAAAAACTTAATGAGATTCTCTGTAAAATGGGACAACACTGGAATTTCTACACTTCATGATTGACTTTTAATAACAGCCAAAAATTGTACAGATAAATCTCGGACACCCTGTATATATATATATATATATATATATATATATATATATATATATATAGATACATACATATGTGTGTGTGTGTGTATGTACATACAAGAACCGAGTACCTCGCATATATAATCCGAGCAGGAGAGCTGGATGATATTTGTGATAATGAAGTAAGCTAAAGACGCACTCATTTGGTACCGGTTTTTGGTGCCCAAGTGATGTTTATAGGAGCTCACTATATATATATATATATATATATATATAATATATACTCGAAGGCATGAAAACCTGAATAGATAACTGGAGTACATAAAAAAATACACTTTTGCGTTGGTTTGTGCGTGAAGAGAATCTATCGAAGATTATGCTTAGAATTGGTTACGAAAATGGTCAGGTTACACCGCGGTACACTTACGCTACATTTTAGTGTATCCCGACTTTTGTAACCTACGGTACATAAAGTGAATCATTTATCAGTAACATTTTACCATACATCTGTAACCATTTTATTTACCAAAATTCTGTAATTTAAGAGACACTCCTGTAAATATAATCCTGAAAAAAAACAGTTTCTTTTCATAAATTTCTCTCATGCTTCGATTATTTATCTGATAAAGACATTTCCGAAGCGTTGGACGGGAATTCAATCCTATAAATATATATTTGCCGATAGTCATTTGTTTATTTATTTATCCGTTTATTTAGTAATTTATTTCTTTTAGTAAACTTCTCAAAAAACGTGGAACATTGACGAGATATTTTCATGATAAGGAAAACGGATTTACAGTGTTTGGGGTATCTCTTGTATTTAATTATTACCGAAAACGAACAATCTGTTGCCCTCGACTTTGGGTTTCTCCTGCAAACAAATTGCGCAACACGAAGACATATTTTACGGAATGGATCTATGCTCGAGTCTCCTTTAAGAGATTTGAAAGGTTTTGGGCGGACCTCGTCATTAATCTTAAAGAATGTTGTCCAGTGCTGTTTTGTGTCGTGTTCTGTGGACATATTTTGATAAAATTTGAAAAATTTAGAAAAATATATGAAAGAACACTTAAATTCCATGACGTCAGTCACAAATGTCACAAAATCTAGCTGTTATTATCTTATTCTGTTATTTTCTGTCCAGAAAAAGTTGTTATAAAGTTATAAAGTACAATAACAATAACAATATCCATTGTGTGTGTTCACGGCTTCACGCAGAAAAATAGAAAAAAAATCACGTGTCAGTGATTCCGCGCATCAGACTCTCTTTGCTCGGAGGTGAGGTTGGTAACCCCATCTCTCGACCCAACTTGATGTAAGAGAGAATTACTTTCTTGATTTCTCCATATATTATATATTATATATATATATATATATATAATAATATTATGTGTGTGTGTGTGTGTGCGCGCGCGCGTTATTATAGCAGCGCACACGATTAACTGTGACTCAGACAGTAGCTGGCATGCAATACTATGAACAGAAATAGAAAGTAAGTCAATTTATTCTTCTTGGCCACAAATACAACTTATGACCATGACTTCGAAATGCTGAACTCTTATTTTCAAAGATGATTGCGTTATAACCCGCCTCAATGACGCTTCGTGCTTTGTGGATGAAGGACGCAAAGCGGAATAATCAATCATTCTAAACATGTAGACCACTTGTCCTCTGGAGTAACTTTTACCAATTACTATTTATCAAATTTTTGTTCATCGTAAAAAATTATGTAATTTTATACGAAAACTGCAAAATTTAAAGTATATTAATACATAGGCGGATCCAGAAGGGGGGCCAGGGTGCTTAATTGAAGAAATGTGGAGATGAACATTCAAACGTTTTACCTAATTTCGTTTAACCAGGACTTATGGGGCCTCTAAATTAAGCCCATTTGCTTCAGTCAATCAATCTGGCGCCCCCTCTGGCGCCCCTTCTGGATTCGCCTATGTATTAATAGACATTTTGCACTTAACTCTTCATAAATAAGTGAACTGAGTTGACGCCGTTTGCAATTCTTCAGGTAATTCTTCAGGAAATAACTTAGCCTACATATAGACCAGTCTGGAACTGTTTATGCGAGTGAAAGTAGCCCAATATAGGATTAAATAAAGACCTTTTGTAATTATGGTACGTAGGGAAATGCACCCAACCTCTGGACCTTAAACACCTGTAGGATGAAATATTAGTTAACGTTGTGCGTGAGGCACGAGTATCGAAATTTATGTTCATATGGGATCCTTGACCTTATATATTTCTAGAGTTCTACCATTGCGATATGTACAGAGGGTTGACAGAAGTAAATAGACACACGATGATTGTCCTCAAGAACAAGTGGCAAAGCTCATCAATGGAATGCCACAACGCGTGTCACCTTTACATAATTCAAAGGGGAAAGCAACACGAATCTAAATATAATGATTCAATAAATCTGTTATTATTTATTGACTTTTATTATCAAATAAAAACTATGGAAAAACCGAAGGTATCTGTTTATTTTTGTCAACACTGTAGAAATCTGTGTAAAATAGTCGCTACCATTCTCAGTTTAGGATCAAGCGTAAGGTATTTGAATCAAGGTTTAGAGATTTTGATTGTTATGTAGGTGAACCTAGAAGATATGATAAAAAAAGTAAACACAGAGGGATCGAAAACAGAACTAAACTAAGAGCAAGTGAGCGCAACATAGAGACAATATCTTGTATAGCTTTTCCACGCGCTTCAATGAAGAGTTTGGAGAACTTGTGGCATCGATGTGATGAGACTTGGGATTACGCTATGGTCCAAATTTCGACAAAGTCTAGTCATTGTTTTCTTTGCATTTCATGCAAATGTTGGAAGAGGCCTTTTATTCCGTTTTTTTTTATGTAGGAAGGACGGGCCAAGGGCCAATTGGCCATAAAGATGCTCTAGACGTGCTCAAGAGGATTTATATTTGGGGTTCTCGAAGCACAAGGAAGAATTTCTCAACCGTTTTGTCTCTTCCAATAAGTAGTATATTATGAAGTGTGATAGGATGCACAGTCATGTTACAACATACGTGTTAAAATGGAGTTATCATATATATATATATATATATATATATATATGTGTGTGTGTGTGTGTGTGTGTGTGGGTGTGTGTGTGTGTGTGTGTGTGCGTGTGTGTGGAAAAGGGTTTCCACAGGAAAAATTTATGTTAAAATTTAAAAATATTCTGTTTTTATAAATTAAAGTATTAATCCTTTAAAAGATATTATTCTGTTCATATAAATTAAAATATGAATCCGTTAAATTTTTAATATTGTATAGAGTGCCTCGATGCCAGTACACTCGTTTGGCATCCTTTTTCGATAACCCTAAATGACTCGAATGTGCCACATTTATAAATCTCAAACAGAGATTTCTAAATTCTAAATGTTCTTTTAGGCTATTATAAATCACATAAAAGAGTTAAATGTAAAACTACAATTATATGAATTCTTTTGCGCCTATCATTATTAGAGTAGGACTTGCAAGTTTAATAATCTTTTGTAATACGTGGCACCATGGGAGTTTTCTCCAGGGCAGAGTGAAAAACCACTTTGAGAGGCAGTGGATGTTTCGCCCTTGGGGCAGCCGGTCCGGCTGGGCCCCTTAGCTTTTTGATGTAAGCATTTGTTTCGTTTTACAATTCTCTAAACAAGTGTTGTGTTAAGGATTTGATTATCTAATTACTCTGTAGTGTAAAAGAAATCTAATAGTTTAAAAGTGATTCCAATCTTGTGAAATAAAGACTGACAAAGGAAAACTCGTAATTTATAAACTTCCGAGAAAGGCATTCCATTCTCTCAACGGACTGAGGGACAGGACGTAATTGGGCAAGGGTATAAAGTGTTGTCCCGGAATCTTGCAGTCATATTAATTAAACGGTATAAACTTCCTTGTCGATGCGACGAAGCGACATACTGAGAATACCTTAAACAGTCGGAAAAGCAATCAAACATCAGTGTCGCGCCGACATATATATATATATATATATTATATATATATATATATATATATATATATAATATATATATTACTGAAATATATGGGAATAACAGGAAAAGTACGGAAATGAATATATAATTTCCTTAGTGAGCGGCGGCAAGTCGTTACAGTACAAGGAGTATCTTCATCAGAATCAGAGGTCCTCAGCTCAGTACCACAAGGAACAGTATTAGCTCCACTACTCTTCATAATCATGCTAACTGACATAGATGAGGACGTTACCAGAGACAGCACAGTAACATCCTTTGAGGATGACACAAAGATCAGTAGAAAAATAAGGAACCCAGAAGATATAGGATCTTTACAAACCGACATAAACAGAATCTGCAAGTGGACGGAAGACAACAATATGAAGTTTAACACTGAGAAATTTCAGCTGTTACGGTACGGAAAAAGAGAAGACCTAAAATTCATGGAATATTGTACCCTAAATGGACAGGAAATTCAGAGAAATTCCAGAGCAAATGATTTAGGGGTTGTAATGACAGATGATGCGAAATTTGAAACACAAAATAAGATAGCACTAAACCAGAGCTGGGCACTTGCGTTTTTTTGCGCGTTTTTTTGCGGTACTGCGGTACTGCGGTACTACTACCGCACTACCAAACCGGTACCGCATAACGCAGTACCGCAAAGGATCGCTGAAAGTACAGCAGTACCGCTACCGCATTCAAATTTCCCGCGGTACTTTCCGCGGTACCGACCAACACGGTAGTACCGCAGTACCGCAGTACCGCAAAAAAAACCGCAAGTGCCCAGCTCTGCACTAAACAGAGCAAAGAGAATAACGGGACAGATATTGAAAACCTTTAAACGAAGGGATAGGAATGTAATGATTCCTCTACTGAAAACCCTGATCATACCCAATTTGGAATACTTCTCGGTCCTAACATCCCATATAAAAAAGAATACATTAGACAGCTGGAAGGGATCCAGAGAAGCTTCACAGCCAAGATCAGTGGGTGCAAAGAACTAAATTACTGGGAAAGGTTACGAGAACTAGACCTATATTCACTGGAAAGAAGAAGAGAGAGATACACCATTATTTACACTTGGAAAATAATGGAGAAACTAGTCCCTAATCTTACTCTGAATCTATAATTCCCCAAACAACGGTGGAAAGTAGAAGCGGTAGACTGTGTCGTATTCCCAAATTGAAGGCGAGACAGGGAACATCCTTAACCCTGAAAGAAAATAGTTTTGTGGTGAGAGGACCAAAACTGTTTAATCAGTTGCCCAAAGACCTAAGAAACACGAAGGGAGTTGCAGTGGACATCTTCAAAGAAGACTAGACGCCTGGCTCAGAACAATCCCAGATGAGCCGGGCGTACCTGGCTATGTGAGGTGGAAAGCACAAGAAAGCAACTCACTACTTCACTAGGCCAACTCGAGCGGAGGGGCGACAAGCTTTACCGCGAAATGAGGAATCATCGCGCGGAACCTTTGTAAGGTTGTAAGGTAAGGTATATATATATATATATTATATATATATATAAAATTTAAAAAACGTAAACGTAAAAGTAGAAAGAAAAGATAGTTTCATTGCTCCCAAACAGTTCATTGACTCCGAGAGGGAGTAATTGTTTTCATTTGCCAAAATTAAGTCGTTTCAATCTTGGTAAATTTATTATGAAAAATAATTTACTTTTTAAAATTTCATAGTGGTTTTTTTAATATATACATACAGTATACGTATATATATATATATATATATATACGGTGAACCAAAAGTAGGTGGACAGTAGGTTGAATACGGTTTGTGTTATATTATATTATAACTATGGTGTTCATTATAACTATGGTGTTTGTGTTATATTATATTAAACATTATAACTAAATTTATAACGTATATATATATATATATATATATACACGGTGAACCAAAAGTAGGTGGACAGTAGGTTGAATACGGTTTGTGTTATATTATATTATAACTATGGTGTTCATTATAACTATGGTGTTTGTGTTATATTATATTAAACATTATAACTAAATTTATTTAAATTTTATTTTGTATTATAGTATACAAAAAAATTAAATATGTATTCTCAAAATAAACGTTATCATTTACTGTCCACCTACATTTGGTTCACCCTATATATATAATAATAATAATAATAGTAATAATAAAAGGAGAGAGAGAGAGAGAGAGAGAGAGAGGTTAAAAATAGGAATGTAAAGTTTTAGATTTTACAGAGGTTTTCCCATTATATTTGCAACAAGTAACTATTTCTTCTCATTTCTACCACTGTTGCAAGTTATTAATAGTTGATCCAAGATTCACTTGAATATTAGGTGTAGTATGGGTGCACAAGACCATTTAAAATTCATATTTCCAGGATCAAGTTTTCTGAGCTCGGAACCCCAACTTCTGCATCGTTTTTGTCCAGGTGTAAACCCATCGCGTTTATTCTATGTAAATAATTTCATAACATACGTAAAAAACCCTTAAAAATATGTAAAAAATATGTAAAAAATATGTAAAAAATATGTAAAATGAAAAGAAAGTATGAGTAAAAAGAAGAAGAGCAATGCAGATATATTCATTTTATGCTCAAGATTCCGTATATGATCGTTCGACATAAATTTGGCACTCCTTTTTGTGCCATATGAGGTATTTGCGAATTTTTTCTCTTATGTCTAAGAGCATAAAAATGCACAAAATTACGTGCTCCGCGCCTTGTCGCGCCGACCAATCACGAACTTGCACGCACAAACGAATTAACCGATGATATTGTTGTTGTCCATCCTCGCTCGTATCTAATACAGTTATTGATAACAATGTATGTATGCGTGTATCAGACTGTCACGACTTAAATTACTTTACCTTCGGCAATTTAGCGTAATACTCGTAATATTGGGCCTGTTTAAAAAGGGTTACGACAAAATACTTTCGAACCGACTCAGTTTTCGTTGAGTTAAAGAGTGACAGTCCGTAATTGACAGGTTTTGATATTATATATACACTTCTTTATGTGGTTAAACTTATCAAACAGTGAAAATATTTCGGCTTTAAAACAAAAAAAAAAAAAGGCAGTGAAGTCCCTTATTAAACGGAGCTTAAAGAGATCATCAGAGATCATTAGAGATCATTATTCTCCAATGGTGGTGGAGAATTTAGTTTTATATTTGAAAATGACTAAAAGTAAAAACAAAATAGCGTAACTACGTCTTTTATTACCTTTTTTTTACGTTTTTAAAAGTAGTTACGAGAAAGTAGAAGTTGCGTGGATTGCGAGTCAAGTGCTAAATGAAATGAAATTTTAGCATAGCAATTAAATTATTAGAAACTCTCTTCTTTAAAGTTATATCCTCATTAATAAATTAATTTCAATGTACAACTTCATAGATTTTAAAGTTGACCTTGAACAATAACAACAAGCAAAAATATTACGCTACTATATACAAAAAAAATATATATATAAATAAAAACGTGCGGGACTTACTCTAAAAACCAGAAGGGATTACTCAAACGCGAGTTCTAAATGGCACTTCGTAAAAAAAAAATTCCGTCTTAAGAACATTTTTACCCTTCAAAGCTTTATTGCCAACTTAAAACGGAGTAGTAAACACTTCCACTACTCTGGTTTTACTACTTATTTAAACCCAAGTAGTGCTTACGTTCTTTATGCAAAACAAAAATACCTAATCTACTTTTTTCACAGAATTGAAGTCGGAACTGAGCACTTATGATATAATATATATATATATATATATATATATATATATAAAGAAATTGGTTGGTAGATAAATGGGTACCCTGAGTAGCCTAGTGGTTAAGACGCTGAGTTGCTGGTGGGCCCCTACATTATCCTAGTGTAGTTTGTGTACCTCAACTTTGTCCACGCATACCTAATCAAATAAAATCTTAAAACTAACGAAAACATTACGACTTAACTTAACCAATCGTCAATATATAATATATATATATATATATATATATATATATATATATAAATTGACGATTGGTTAGGTTAAGTCGCAATATTTTCGTTAGTTTTGACGTTTTATTTGATGGATTCATTTAAAAAATGTCTCCTAAAGATCCTAGTGTAGTTTACGTTTCCCAACTTTGACCTAGTGTAGTTTGTGTCCCCTTTTGCGTCAGGGAGACGTAAACTACATTTGCTCCATTTAAACATCTTTTTTTACATAGAGCACCATTCCGCCCATACGCCCATTTCATTGTACGAGCAGCTCGCAGCAGCATTCCGAAGTAAATACGGGGTTAAAGTACTGACGAGGCTTTCGTACATGGTTCATTACCACTGAAAGCAACAATGCTCATGTTAGTCTATTCAAAAGAACATCCATATCCATATTCAGTTGATTGTAATTTGCGTTAGTTTGTATTACAGACACCTCCAGTTATTATCAGTCCTGGTGCATGACTCTTCAGGAGCAAGATGCATCGCAAGTGTGTGTTCCCCCCCCACAAAGGCAGCATAAATTTACCTGTATCACCCATATTCACACTCGTTCTACCTTAGGTTTGCTCTACACAAACTGGACCAAAACCCACAAGTATCAGCAATCGCAAGCCGTCCGTATACAGGTAAACTGCATCGCAAATCTTAAAATGGTTCACGGTACTAAACAATTAGTACAGCTGACTCATTTAATAGTATATATAGCGAACAAAGTAAAATGAGCCAACTGTACTATACTAATTAATATACCTTTTAGTTTGCGTGTAATTATTTTTTAGGATTACGTCATGGCCAGTATCGTAACAGTCGCGTGTTTATTTATGTTTGGAGGACAGTGGCAATTAATTTCATTCAGTATTTGTTGTGATCAGAGCCACCCACATGCGGTTATTAACATATATATATATATATATATATATATATATATATATATATATATATATATATATAATATATTGCTGTGCAAAAAGATTAGGACACCTCATTTACTTATATCATTAAAAAGGCCACAAAATTTCCTTTCCAGTGACATATAGTTGAAAATGATCCATCTAAAGAAATGTTCCTAAATTAACATTACAGTAAATCCGCAAAGTACAAAAGTAAATGAGGTGTCCTAATCTTTTGGCACAGCATTGTGTATATATATATATATATATATATATATATATATATATATATATATCTATATTGGAATTGACATTATGCATATACGAGTTTCTAACAACTTTGTTGCTATGCTTGAACTTCGTTTACACTTGGCACTTGACTCAGCTGTTTAGAGTGACTTTCTGATGCAATAATTGTTTAAAAGAAGTAGAAGAGGCTTCTGTAATGGCGTGAAAAAACGAGGCCACACTCATATTAATTATTAAACAATTTTTATTTATATAAAGAGAAATGTTTCGCTTACCTGAGGAACGGGAGAAAAGATTCCGAGGAAGAGCCCCGTGATGAGCCTTCCCAAATATATGTAAAGAACCGAATTGGCGAAAGCGATTAGACCCCAGGAGAGAAGGCAAGGAAGAGCTGTTAGGACTAGGGTCTTTCTGGGGCCATAAATATCCATCATGAAACCTCCTACGAGGGCTCCCAGAATGCTCGAAACAGAAGGTAATGAAGCTGAAACGGAAAGCTGTTTTAAGTGTATAGAAAACACTTATCTACATCCTTGATTTAGTCATTTTGGTTCACACTTTAAGATTTAGAATATTTTGTGACTATTTTTTTAAATACATTTTTTGTTTCTTAAAATTTTTATAAACTAAACATAATCTGGATGACAGTGTGGGTATATTCATATGAATATGTGTGTGTGTGTGTACGTACGAGCGTTCAGATTGTAGTTACTACAACTTTACGTTACTATACCGGAACGTTTTGGTCCCAATAAATGCAAACACATAATTAATCATTATATATATATATATATATATATATATATATATGGTCACCAATTTATGGTTACCAACTTACAGTGTTAATGTTGGCACTATAAGAATATTGTTAATTAAATTAATGATTACTTTGGCTCGAGTTCACCAGATCATATCAGATCAAATAATGTTATTAATTAGGAGAGTAATAGAACGAGTTTTTCTCCTTTATTAATTAAACAAAACAATGAAATTGAAGTGGGACAAATAAACGTTGCAGTTGCTTGAATGTAAGTTGACAGAATGAATGAAACGAGTCAAAATGTTATAAATGTGTACTTGAATAATGATTTGAATATTATATTAACGCGCGAGGATATTAGTCTTTATACTATATAAAGTTAGGTGAATGATACTAGGCCAAGGCGGCCTGTTACAACGTCGTCACATGATGAGATCTAACGTCCCACTCGTCCGCTTCAAGGAAGGATGCGAGCGGTGTGACGCTCACAGCAGCGAGAATGCTCGAGGGAGTCTCGCGATGTGACGTCATTTTGGTTGCGGCTGCGTGTCGACAGAACAAATGGGCTTATTGCGAAAGAATCTGAAAGCGTCTCTGTAGCTACAGTCATTAATCGTAATATTGCAGATTTTCAATATGAACTAAATGTTATTCCCTATCAATAATTATTTCTTTATTTTTTATAACAAAACAAAAACTACAAAAGCCTTTTTATCTCCTGCATTAAATACATTATTTATTTCTTTGAAGGACCAAATTGGTCACCATTAAACGACGCTTTAATCATTTTAACTACTTTATATATATATATATATATATATATATATATATATATATATACAGGGGTGGCCGTAAGTTTCCATACATAGGAAAAATAAACATTTTTTTTATGGACAACCATTTTTATTTATATAATATGCTCTACATGGTTGCCATTGTTTTGAAAACACATTTCAATACGTGTTCCCCACTGTTGATGAACACGCATTAGCACAGTTGACGTTATGCTTGTAATGGCGTTGGTGATACGTTCCTTTAGATGATTTATGTCTCGTATCTTTTCCTGATACACCATGGCCTTCAAGTGCCCCCAAAGATAGAAATCAAGGGGGTGAGATCTGGGGATCTGGGAGGCCACTCCACAGGACCACGCCGACCAATCCAAGCATCCGGAAACTGCTGATCCAAATACCGACGCACGTGAAGACCATAATTTAAATTTTCCTATGTATGGAAACTTACGACCCACCCTGTACATATATATATATATATATATATATATATATATATATATATATATAATATAAAAGAGCTGCAAACTATTTTTGAATTACAATTAAAATTGACATGCGGAAACAGTTAGTTAGTTCTTATCAAAATAGTTCTCATGGGAATAGATATACAGTAATTCTGTCTAGAGACCCGACAACGACACGGAAGTTTTTCATTAGCTTATGAATGATGGGCTCAGGAGATTGTTGCAAGGGCTCCTGGAATCTGATTTAATGGTTTCAATGAGAAAAAATGAAGAGTAGAGACATGAATTAATGTCAAAATTCATCATAATATGTTTACAGGTTAAACAAATTCCAAAGAAGCAGTTGCTGAGGGAAGTTCGTTGGTTGTCCTTATATGGCTATTTGTGATATGTGTATATGTGTCGAAATCTCATTGGTGAAGTTTAAGATGCTGATTGGTGGGAGATTTAAAGCCATATGATTGGGTGAATATAATACGCTTTTTTACTCAGCCCAACCCATTCATTTTGTGTGTTTGTTATATGCGCAATATAAATGGTAGTGTTCTCGTAATAATTTCTTTTTATGGAGGAAGGAGGGCCAAGGTGAATGCTCGCAAAAGCGTCCCCCACCTCCCCAATAGAAGAAGAGAGCCAAAATCAAGGCCGGGGGTTTATTTAGTGATTACAGAAAATTCATATTTGTGTGTGTGTGTATATAGATATATTATATATATACTGTGTGTAATATATATATATATATATATATATATATATATATGATACACATAGACCGTGCATGGAACAAGGAACTCTTCTGGAAAAATTAAATCCACTATAGTCCGAATAAATAATGGTAAATGACAAACACTATAGTTTTTTCTTTTTCATGATGTTACCCCGACATGATCTTCCAGACATGAAGCCAAGTTGGTTCGGATTGAATAAAGTCTTTTCTTGTAGTAGGGAGCAAGCAATTTTGCCTCTAATTACCCGTTCAAAACACTTTATAAGGTGGCGGGGGGTGAAAGCTCCTGGCCCATAATTTTTAGACATTGCTCTGTTATCTCCTATGAATAAAGGGACAATGTTCACGTTCCTAGAAGTAAAATTTGTCCTGTGTCGAGTGATTTTCTCCATAGTAAGTACAGCGGGTTGGCAATACTCTCTTTACCCTTCTTCAATAACGTGGTACTCCAAGTGTCTGGTGCTGAATTTTCTCGTATTTGTGACAGAGCCTTAATTACGTCTCCTTCCAAGAATTCTAAATCTATTAATAGATTCGTGTTCGAACTTATTCCTGGCTGATTTTTATCTATGTCAAAGAACTGATCTGGATTTCCTACTTTTTCTTGGACTTAGGGGTGCTAAACACGGAGTTAAATTCGTTCATTTTTTCTAGGTCATTTGTGTATTAGGTCGCCCTCTCTTTTAACGGACCAATACTCTCTTTACACTGCATTTTTCTTTTCGCAGACGTGTAGAAGTATGTTGGGTAATTTTTTTATGTTTTCTGCTACCCTCTTTTCCTCCTCGTTGTCTTCTGGATGAATGTTTATTTTAGGTCCAGTTCTATTTCGCATATTTTTTTTCTCTAGTTTGGGTCTTCTTGTTTCAGTTCTGCATCTTTCGAGATTTTTACCCTTTGTTTCCGTTGTCTAAATCATACCCTCTCGAGCTTGTTACGTTTTCTTTTTTGCTTCTTCGGAATATGGTTCAGCAATATAGGTTTCATTCCTTTTTTTTATCATGAATATTTTTTCTGGAATCTTCTCTCGAAGAATCATCTCCCAATTTACTTTCTTTAAATCTTTATTTACACTTTCCCAGTCAACTTTCTTTGAATTCATATTTAGACCTTCAAATATTTCTCGTGACTCTTTGGGATACGGCTTTGGTTCCTTGGTTGCTGACTTTAATTGTATATCAATTAGGTTGTGGTCATGTAGTCAAAGAAATTTGTGTGCGTTGCCTTTTTATTTATTATTATATCATTGTTATTTATCAAAATTAAATACAAAACGTTCTCTTTTTTAGTCGTTGCACAGATTTCCTGGGTAAGTGCATAATGTTTCATACTTCCATACTATCTAATAACATTATTGCCTGAGTTCTTTCATTTTTTTGTAATGTTCCCTTGAAACTTCTCAACATATACAACTTTGTCATTTTTCTTCTCTGTTATGAATGGAATGTTAAAATCCCCCACAAGTTAAAATATTTGGCGCTGGAGTCTTGAGTAATTTTAACACGTGTTCTGTTTCATTTGTAACGTTTTGGAATTCACTTTTAGTGTGCATGATGGTCTGTACACGTTAAATATAATGATTAGGTTAAGTTATTTTACTTCTATTTTGTGCAGGAGGTATTTCTTTGACTGAGGTTACTTCTGCACTTCCCTCTACTGAGTTCCCCCATAGTGTCCTGAGTCCCAATTCCATTTGTGCCGCGTTCTCTATCGTTTCATCTTTTTGTCGGTGAACATGTAATCGTTTCTCCCACTACAACATTCTCCATTCCAGTTTGTACTACTTGTCGGTGGTTTGCCATGTACTTGGCACACATGAAGACGTACAAACCAGTGATTTTGTTCTTGTTTTGTTCTCTTCATCATTTTTCTGTCCTTCTTTCCTAAGTTTATGCATTCGTAATGCTTAAATGTATTGCACAGAACGCACTTTAAACCAGTGGTCTTGTCTGCTTCATTTTCGCAGTTGCAGAGCTGGTACGCGGCGCATTCCATTAAACATAATCCATGTCTATTTAATTTTCTGGTTTTACAGCAACTTACACATATCTTCATATTTTTTGCCATAGTTTTGGCTTCTTTCTTCCTTCTCTTTTCTTTCCGCTTCTCTAGTTTTGCCCGCGAAATTTGAGCTTCATGATCTTTTTCCTCTTATGTGTACAAAACTTCCGTGAAGCTCCGTATTCCATTTGAATTAGTTTCAATTTGTTATTTTCTTTTGTGTATGCTGTCTAGCATTAGCCTTCAATTAATAAATTATTTTCATATATTCACTGAAACTATTTTATACATAGACTAGTAGAGAGAGAATTAACCGCCAAACTGATAATCAATAGCTCTTTTGATGTTAGCACAGAGCGGGAACAAAGCATCCGTCCACGAGGTAGAAGCACTATATACATATATATATTCAACTGCGCATTTTCCGTAATTAATAAGATAATTATTACGAGAATACTACCATTTATATATTTATTATTTCGCATATAATACGTAAAAATGAATTGACTGGACTTTAAAAAAAGCGTATTATTTTTATCGAATTATATGGCTTTAAATCTTCCACCAATCAACATCCAAAATTTCATCAATGAGCTTTCGACATATGCATACATACATATCATGCAGTGCCATATAAGAACGCCCACGAGCTTTCCTCCTCAGTTGTACAAAAAAGAGACAATAAGACAGAAGTTACAACGCAAATTAGAAAACGAACACTGCTCCCAAAATTAATTATAGCAATGGCGGTTTTCAATAAAAAAAAAACTGAGGATAAACAATAACACATCACTGTTGTAAACAATTACTTCATCACTTTTAATAGAAGTTTTAACACAATAGTTTTTGTTTGTGAAATAAACTGCCTAAAGTTACTAAAAATCGTTAGAATAGGGTGCCTTACCATAGTCGTCAAATCAAAGTAAACAAAATGTAGAGGTTAACTAAAGTTTAACACTTGAGGATACTTAAACAGCGCCAATACTGTGTATGTCATTCACTTATACGTGATAGAAGTTAGTAATGATGCATAAAATTAGATTATCGTACTGTTAAGGGCGTAGATTAAATACAGTAGGTGACTGATTAAATACAGTAGGTGACTGATTAAATACAGTAGATGACTGACTAAACACAAACACATGTCAAAATATTTCGCGCTTAAACAAACCTATTTTATAACTTTATGTTCTCTACACTGACTACGGAGAGAAGTGGTTGGAGAGAATACTTTTTTGAGGGAAAAATATATGGATTTGCTGAGAAACGTCCACATTTTTTTCTCATCTGCCGCTGTTTTAGCATTCAGTATCTGAAACAATTTTCTTCTGCTAGATTCTAGCTTTAATATGACTCAAACTTTTAGGTAAATTTTAGATTTTAATGACAACATTAATAGCGGAAAGAACACCTAGGGTTATTTTCGTTTGGAAAAGCTCTGTTGCCAGGTTTCACCAAAGTTGTGTTTTGTTACATTTAAGTTCTTATAATAAAAGTAGAATAATATTAATAGATAATACGATCAGTGCTCTGTTCTAAACAGTATTTTTTATAACTAGCCATATAAATAATTTATATATTAAATTAATTGATTTCTAAGGAGAATTTTTAATTCTGAAGGATTGGGTTGTGGTAGGGGTGAGGAACATAAATGGAATACGTATAGTTTAAGAATTATCTCTGTTTATTCATAAAATAAAACGTACAATCAAATGGTTAATTATTCAGAAGGTTAAAGCATATTTGCATCTTTGGTTCTCCATTACAAAAGATGAAAATTTTTAAATATATATATTACTTATATTCCCTCCTTTTTCCAATTCATCTGTAGTATCAGTTATGTAGGTAGTGGAGAATAAAAGTAACTACTCATGAGAGACCTCACACCCATTCACAGCGATCGCCAGCTTCCAAACGAAGCGTTGCTTCACTTGACACTTTCATTTAAGCCCTTCCCTAGGATAATTTATCTCTAGGTGATGGAATGCGATACACCTATACGAACAAGTTTACGCCATTTTAGGTTTATTTCCTACCACTTTTTTCGATAATCAAATTTATGTCGAAGTACTTTTCTTATTTTCTATCTATCTATCCACAGTATATATACATATATGTCGGCGGATGGGAATACATAACACCACACACACAGCTTGGTGTTCTTTTCCTTATCCCCGCTTTTAGGCGACTCGTTATGTTGCTTTGCTGCCTCAACAGCCGAAGTGTATACTGCTTACTTACAGGTTCTTCAATCGAGCTCGATCTGACTGCAGGCATCGGACACAACTTATGCCCACAGCATTACCCACTCTAACAGCGGCATTCGCACCTCACACGCGGCTATTTGTCGCAGCCAAAATAATATCCCAACATATACATAAGCTAACATTCTAGTTAATCACTACGCAAAGATAAGTCACTTAACCCTTTAAGAACAAGTCCGCAGCATATGCGGCCACTCTTGTTACCAGAACGTATAGATTTTATTGTTATTCAAAACTAAATATTTTAGTAACTAGTCACTGAAATTATACACATTTTGGGTTCCTTTCCCGACGACAAAATAACATCTATATAAACATGTAGAAACATTTATAGAGACGAGGCATTGTAGTACAATTTATATTATTATTTCTGGTGGACCTTAAGGTACCATCCGTCGTTAAAGGGTTAAACAGCGACAACAACCAGAAACACGCAGACACACAAACAGCCAGACACAAGAAAACCTACAGACTCGACACGACTATTAATTCCTTCAATACAAACCAGACCACCAAGATCATCAAAAACATTAAGAATTCGAAGGCTACTGGACCAGACAACATATCTGACATACACCTTAACCCTTTGAGTACTGACGGTACAAATTGCTAACGTTTCAAATATATACATTCATAACTTAACCCTACAAAAAATTCAGGGCTTAAAGGGTTAACCAATTCGGCCCACAGGGAATACTAGCTCTCACAAACATCAGCACATATTCATACCAACACTGTATTATTCCTGACATATGGAAACAAGGTAAAATTATTACACTACTCAAACCAAACAAAAATCCAACAGAACCAGCTTCCTGTAGACCCATTACTTTACTATGCACACCTTCCAAAGTAACAGAAAGACTAATCTTACAAATCACCAATCCACACATACCACTATCGCCTACTCAACATGGATTCAGACCTCACCACTCAACCACGACATTATTCACTAGTGCGTTGTTTTGTATTGTCTGTAAGGTGTTTGTGTGTGTGTTGGTGCCTGTTAGTACCCTAAGCGTGTTAAGTCTTGACGTACATTTGTATTTAATGTCCTGAATGTGGTTTGCAAAAGATAATGATGTGTTGTATGTGACCCCAAGTATTTTGGTCCTGTGAGTGTGTGGAATGTTGGAATGTGTGTGGAATGTTTAGTTTATTGTGTGTGAGCCAGCCTTGTATACTGTTTATGTATGTTTGTAGGTTATTTGTAGCGGTGTCGATGTTGTTGTGGGTGGATGTTAGAGTGATGTCATCTGCATATGATGATAAGGTAAGAGTGTTATCTATGGGTATTGGAATGTCATGCATGTATAAGTTGAACAGTGTTGGTGAGAGAATAGAGCCTTGAGGAACCCCGTTCGGAAAAAGCTTTTTTTTAGATGACTTGCCATTAAATGTGACATGTGAGTATCTTCCTGAAAGATAGTTGCTTAGCCACCTTTTGGTGTTATTGTGCATGTTTGTGTTGAGTATTTTGTTTATGAAAGGGAAGCGTGGGATAGCATCAAATGCTTTACTAATGTCTATTGTTGCTAATAGTGTACGTTGAGCTGGTCGTCTGGAGTTGATGCCATCCATGATGGTAAAATCCAGGAAGATCTGAATAAAATCATTGATTGGTCAATCACATGGCAAATAAGATTTAACGTCGATAAGTGCAAAATTTTACATATAGGTTCGCGTAACGGTAATTTTGCGTATATTATGTCAGGGAAGGAGTTAGCAAGCGTAGAGCAGGAAAAAGATTTAGGAGTTATAGTCAATAGTGATTTAAAAGTAGCGAAACAAAGTACAGCAGCGGTCAATAAAGTGAACAAAATACTAGGTTTTATAGCTGGGAATTTTGAGTACAAATCGCGCGATATTAGTTCATCTTTATAAATCATTAGTTAAACCCCATTTGGAATACGCGATCCAATTTTGGAATCCGCATATGCGAAAAGATATAGACAAAATCGAAAGAGTTCAAAGACGAGCAACTAAGATGATTCCGTCGCTTAGGTCGAAGTCGTACGAGGATAGGCTTAAGCAGTTAAAATTGACTACGCTCGAGACTAGGAGGCTAAGGGGTGATCTAATCCAGGTTTTCAAAATTATGAATGGGTTCGTTAACGTAGATAGAGATAGCTTTTTCGAAATATCTCAGTATAATAGGACTAGAAATAACGGGTGTAAGTTGACAAGTAGAAGGTTCGAGACAACAGTTGGCAAAAACTTTTTTACGCATAGAATACTAAGAATAGTAAATAGGTGAAATAGTTTGCCAGTAGAAGTAATTAGTAGCACGTCTATAAACATGTTTAAAAATCGATTAGACGCATATGTTGATAGATTGGGTATAGTTTAAGGTAGTAAAATTAAGGCTTTGTGGTTCGGAACCCACGTAAAATTGTAGGTCCTCTCCACCACCACGGAGGACATGCACAATACACAATTACGAACACAGTTAGGTAGACTAGCCATGAGTGGATCCTAGGTTCTTTGTTGGTCTGAAACATCATAACATTATATATATATATTATATATATATATATATATATATATATATAATATATATATATATATATATATATATATATATATATATATATACAGGGCGTCCCAAAAAAATGTATACACACTTTAAATAATTATAAAGGCAGTGTTTATTAAAATACATTTCATTTTCAAAATGTAATAGAATCTACAGACATTATTTAATTGTTTTGTCAACGCCTGTTTTCAAACTGACGTCCGTTCTGGTCCAGGCACTGCTGATAACGCGAAGCAATGGAATCGCAAACATCACGAAACATTTCGTTTGGTATTTGTGTGCATTCTCGTTCAATGGCTGCTCTCAATTCAGCGACTGTTGCAGGTTTTATAGCGTAGACTTTGTCTTTTAAGTATCCCCATAAAAAAAAGTCTAGTGGTGTGAGGTTGGTGAACGCGGAGGGTATTCTACGAAACCCCTTCGTCCAATCCACATCCACATCGTGCAAGTACCACTCGCAATACTCCACTCTTCGGTCCGGATCATCTTCATTAATAGCATGGACTAATCTTGGAATGTAACTTTTCTATTGACAGCGCTTCAAAATGCGTTGGACAGACGATTCTGAAATTCCTACCTCACGACTCGCTTGCCGCACAGATTTTCTTGGACTTTGGTGATACGTTTCCATACTCTTTCTTGCTTTGTGGGGCTTGTCGATGCCCGTGGTCTTCCGGAACGCTTCTTGTGGACATTCTGAACAGTTCCATCGGCTTCAAACTTATCTCTAATTCGAGTGATGGTAAGTCGCGTTGGTGGATCTGTTTGAAACTCCCTCCTAAACTGTCTTTGCACTTCAACTGCGTTTTCACACTTCCAGTAGCATTTTAGAATGAATTTCCTTTGTTCAAAGCTTAGTCTGACTGCCATTATTAATTCTAATGGGTTTAACTTGGAAAGAAAGAAACATCAATTGAGCTATCAGCTGTTAAAGTGTGTATACATTTTTTTGGGACGCCCTGTATATATAAATATTGTAAATAAAAAATAAAGTAAAAACACTAAAAACGGTAAACCGAGTTTCATTTCTGTCCTTTATAAACTTCAAAATACTGGTTGATATTCGAGAATGTCCTTATCGAGATAAGTCTACAAAGGAGTAAAAAATAAACCTGAAAAACATTAATCCTATAAAAAGGATCAGAAATAACTTTAAAAAAGATTAAGGTCATAAGTTTTTCTGTACAGGTGTGGGCCGTATTCTATCTCGTATTAAGAAAGGTATCTTGGAAGGGCAACAAGTGAAAACGCTAACTCAACGCTTCATTTGGAAGCTGGCGCTCGTTGGGAGTGGATGTAAAGTTTCTCGCTATATTGAGAATAAAATAAACAAAATTAAAAGAATTTTATTATCCTATTTTATAAACTACCTAATTAATTAAATTAAAGAGGTAAATAATGATTAAAATGAATCAAGTAAAGAGCAAATATAAAAAATCGGTAAATAAATAAAATTACTCATTTGCGGTTGCCACAGCAACCATTAGGGAATGAAGGGGAATTGAAAAAAGTGGGGAAGAATGTATATTATTGCAACATTGTAACTTTCCTTCATTTGCATCATTTCAAAGTGAGGGCACTTCCAGGTATGATTTGCAATTACATGCAACATTTCTAGTCGTTCACAGTTCACCCACACCAGTAATATGAAAATTAAAATATAGATGAACAATTTACAGGGCCGGCCTTAGGGTGAGGCCACTGAGGCAACCGTCTCAGGCCCCGCGCCTCAGAGGGCTCCGTGCTGTCCATTGATGTTTGCGAAAAATATGCACTCAAATCATACAAATTTTATATAAAAATAATCTTCATTTAATTACCCGTAGAATATGCTAATTTATTTTTTCCCTCCCCTACCCTAAATCATGTTTCCGGCTTGACCGTTAAGCCATTGAGTGAGACTTGGTGGGAAGCTCGCATAGAAAGTGTGAAGCCCATTCGCTACCAACTTGGAAATATCTATGAAGCTCTTTTAGAGGTTGCTATAGAAGCAAATGACCGAACTGCACGCAGTGAAGCGCAGTGAAGCGGAATGCATAACTAAGTACGAATTAATTGTTGCGATGGTATTCTGGCATGACATTTTGTTCCGAATCAACCTCGTGAACAAAATGTTGCAGAGCAGCGCAAGTGACATCACGCAAGCATTCCAATTTGCGACAAAAACAACATAGTGGCTGACAGAGTACAGAAACTCGGGTTTCCAAGGTGTCTTGGGCGCAGCACGTGAACTTGCCGAAGACGTTGATGTTGAGCCAATGTTTCGCAAGCCTAATCGGAGTAGAAAAAAGAAAAAACAATTCGACTATGAAGGTCTAAATGATCCTGTAATTAATCTCGAAGACAACTTTCGAATAAACTTCTTCAACGCCATGGTAGACACTGCAACAACGTCTTTAAATGAAAGGTTTTGTCAGACTGTCGCTCTCCGAATTCTTCTTACCATTCCAGCGAGTGTGGCAGTAGGAGAACGCAGTTTTTCGAAACTTAAACTGATAAAAAACTATTTAGGATCCTCTATGTGCCAAGAAAGATTGGAGAGTCTGGCTATTTTGGCCATTGAGCATGAGATATCCAAAAGGGTAGACTATTATGAGTTACTTAAAGACTTTGCTTCTAATAAAAGCGCGAAAAGTTAATTTAATTTAACTGACTACACGCGTAAGCATTTTACTCTTTCGCTCACTCGTAATCAGTTTCATTATTAACTATAAATAAAAAATAAATACATTTGGGCAGTACATAAATGTTATTTTGTTCGTGTTTCGTGTTATTATTTGGCAGAGTCGATTGTAAACTTCAAGTATCCAAACTCGAGAATCCAATCCTGAGTACTCGCCTCAGGCCCCTCACCCTTCTAAACCCGACTCTGTGAACAAAAGAGGCGTAAATGCTGAGAGTACTACAGTAATGCAGGGTGCGCCATTTCAACATTTTCTTGAGAGGGGGACAAACATCAAAAGTAAATTTAGGTACAAAATTTATTAAATTTTTAGACGGAGAAGTAAGACAGACTTTTCGTAGTCTCAAATATCAGGGTTTATAACGTATACATATCTAGAGTAAAATTTAAAAGAACCATCCTATACTGAAGTTATTGCAGAAAATATGTAATCTGACAAAAACATCCAGCAAGATTTGGGCGAAAAACAATGAACAGTGTTGTATAGAATTATTTTTAGCCCAAACAATCTGTACAACCTGGTTGAACCTGGTCCGTTTTTAGGAATCAAGAACTAAGCGCAAATGGCTTCGTAGAAGGGGCACACGTATCCTTGGAGTTGGTAAACAAAGTCTTGGGGGAGGCAACTGCACCGCCTACCCCCGCAAATGGCGCCACTGCAGTAATGACGGAAATTATAAAATTTCTGATAGGAAGAGCAAATAAATATTAAAAAATCTCGTAAATAATAATTAATTTTTAAAATTTAATTTAAGAATACTAATAACTAAATTAATACATAACTTAAAGAGCTGAATATGTTAATGGATGGTCACTTTTGTAAACAATGAGGCGCAAAACATTTTTCTTATGTAAGAAGGAAAGGCCAAAGGCGAATAGAGGAAGAAAAGAGCCAAAATCAAGGTCCAAAGTTTTCAAAATGCCTGAACACTCTGCGCTTGAAAGATTGGCGGTCATAGACAGGAATATTGTTCCAGAGTTTACGAAAGTACATAGATAAAAGATTGAAAATACCAATTAACTCTTGCATTAGAGAGTTGGAGAGAAAAGGAATGAGAATGTGTCCAAAGTGTGGTATTGCGTGCTCTCTTTAAAGGAGGAGGCATGCAGTTAGAAAGTTCAAAAGAGCAGTGTCTGTTATAATGACGATAGTAAAGTGCGGGTGAGGTAATATTACGGAGACGAGAGGGGGATTGAAAACAGTAAGAGGCGGGGAACTGATGAGACGAAAAGCCTTTGATTCCCCCCCCCCCCACCTACCCGGTCAAGTAGAGCTGCGTGGGTTGAACCACCCTACGCATGAGAAACGTACTCCATACAGGGGCGGATAAGACCCCTCTACAGAGAGCAACTGAGTGGGGACGAAGAAACTGGTCATGTTACATCCAAAATAAACTCATCCCCAATCATATTTGTCATCTCTTTCCCTTCATTCTGATAATATTATCCTCACTTTCCCTACTCTACCATCACACCCATTTACAGAGGGCTATCGTCTCTCCGTTACGTCACGTATCTACCGTAACATCATTATACTTTGCCGTCCTTACATCTGCCAATGTAATTTTAGTTTTCATTATAACTTTTCCCACCTGTTTTACATCTATGTATAATAAAACCCCGCAAATGAATATATCGTTTATGCATCCCTTCTTCATCTAAGCTGACTGGACTGAAGTCCAAACGAAGGAACTGTATCATTGTTTATAAACACAAAGTTTGAAGAACCAGTAATAAATACAGTAGTTTAAACTCACCTATCCATCCCGCGTCTCTCTCATTTACGAAGTCAATTGTAGTGTCATTTCGCATCTGAGGTAAAGTTAGCGAGGAATACGCTGTTATGAACCCTATGTTCACTGATGATAAAGACGCAAATACAGCCGCAATTATCTGAAAGAAAAATTTTATGTTAAATATTTTAAATTTCTTTGGCTCATTATGAAATGCTTTCAACGAGATTTTCAGACCACACAAGGCACTGATCAAGACTCGAAAGTCCCTGTCGCATTCCAGACAAGGATTTTTATGTTTGAAAATTGTGTGTATATATATATATATAAAATCATATGTTCATTTACGATATAAATACATCTGTATTTTATGTGTAAGCAGATATAGAATAAAGTAAGTTCAAATCTATACTATAAAAAGCCACTCCTGTCTGTCTGTAGACACCATATATTTACTATTAAGCGATTATAAACACAGAAATAAATGCGCTTTGCTTTGTTTCAACTTTTTACTGCAGCGCCTTAAGATTTTCATTGCTTGATACAATGGATTCAGATGTGAAGCTTAAGATTTTCATTGCTGTGTTCTTTTCTATAGTTTTATTGACCGAATAAATGAACCCACCAATTACTGAGGATTTAATTGTTTGATCAATAAAACTATAGAAAAGAACGCAGCAATTAAAATCTTAAGCTTCACATCCGAACCCATTGTATCAAGATTTGTGAAGCTTAAGATTTTAATTGCTGCGTTCTTTTCTATAGTTTTATTGACTGAATAATTGACTCCCCAGTAATTGGGGCGCCTGTGGCCTCCCAATTACTGAAGCCGAAGGCCCTAGCACCGCAGGTCTAGCTAACTGGGCCCGTAGGGCCCACTTTAGCTAGTATATATAAACAACAACATTGTGTCAATGAAGAAAGCGGTCAAAGGCACATTGATTAATTTAGGAATGGTTTATGATATAGAATGAGAGTATACGACCATTAATATATTTTGAAGTAGCTTCAGTGAATTATGGATAAGCACGTGTCCCCGTCCCCCTGTCAACGATAGTAAAGAAGATAATGTGTTTGTTGATGTGGCCAAATCAGTGAGTGGATTGATGCCGCCACTTTCAGTCTATGGAAAACATGCCGTGAGTTCGATTCCTTGAAAGGATCAAACACTCTTTCGAACGGAAACCAACAAATGCTTTTTAGACGTCATCTTATGATTTTTGGTTACACATACACACCCATACCCATACCCAATTACCTATATTCCGAGAATCCTGGGGGTTGGCATCCCTTGGTTGCGGTACGTCGACGATATTTTGTGTATCTGGCCCATGAATCGTGACCTGGATAGCTTCCTCCTTCAGTTAAATGATCAAGTCCCCTCCATTAAGTTTACTTTAGAAGTTGAGCAAGACAATTCAATCCCATTTTTGGATGTGCGTGTACATAGGGAAAGCCCAGGTTTTAAGTTTAGTATCTATCGGAAAACGACAAACAATTTGTCCTACGTACACTTTTACTCGGGACATGATACCCCCACTAAGAAGGCCATATTTTCATCAATGTTTCTCCGCGCCCTTAGGATCGCCAGTCCGGAATACATCGATGCCGAATTGGAAAAAATCAACGGTATTGGAAGTGATTTGTGTTATCCATCTGCGTTTATGGAATCTTGTCTCAACAAGGCAAAACGAACTTTCTATCGTGTCAATATTAACACTCGTACTTTGTCAAAAAATATTTTAGTACTTCCATTTTTCCCGGGCTTTTTAGGCATTGCTAATGTACTTAAACTTTTGGATATTAATGTAGTATTTTCATATAACAATATTGTGAAAAATATCATAGTAAAAAATAGCCCTACCAATAATTCAGGCATTATCTATAAAATTGGTTGTAAACAATGTGATTCCTTTTACATAGGTCAGACGGGAAAGGATTTGCACACACGTATAAAACAGCATCAATATTCCGTTAGAACAGGACAGTTGTCCAGTGCCCTTTTTGTCCATTTGTCAGAGTTAGCCCACTGTATTGATTGGAATAATGCTTCAGTTTTATTCCATTCTAGCAACATTGTTAATAGAAATATTCTTGAGTCTGCCATTATCCAACTTTCAAATAACTTCAACATAAGCAAAGGTCTTTTTCAACTCGATCCTGTTATTTTGAATTCCTTTAAAACAGATTTAGATAAGAAGGGTAAAACATTAAATCTTTGGTAAACTTGTCTTCTACTTTATTAACTTTTAATTTGCATTTTATTTTTTTATATATATCGAAACCTGACCATAGGCAGCAGTGTGTTAAAACCCGGGCAGAGTTCCAGTATAAATTTGTATTTTTATAATCCATTTGATCTTGTGCTAAAAATCGATATTTTTCCTTACAAATCTGTACGCCTCACTGGTAATCCTTTAAGGTTTTAATTTTTTAATTTTTTATTTTTACTTCTCTGTTTATTGTATATATATGTATGTATGTATGTATGTATGTATTTGTATATATGATATGTATGTATATATATATATATATATATATATATATATATATATATATGTGTGGTGTGTATGTATGTTATTTATTTTTTCTTTTTTTTCTTTCTGTAACCTATATATAGGCTTAACCTTTTTATGTACTTCAGTGTTCCTGAGGATGTCATTAGACGAAAGCGCTTGAGCACCATTTTGTGTTTCCTTTCCTTCGTGGTTTTATTCATCATATATATATATATATATATATATATATATATATATATATATATATATATATATATATGATACACACAGACCATGCATGGAACAAGGAACTCTTCTAGGATAATTAAATCCACTATAGTCCGAATAAGTAATGGTAAATGACAAATACCATAGTTTTTCTTTTTCATGATGCTAGCCCGACGTGGGCAACGGGTCACTCGCATATATATATATAAAGCCCAGATAAATAAAGTAGAAAATACGATATTACAAAACAGTTTAAATTTTGCCATTATAAAACCTTTGATTTATGCAATAAAGCGACTCCAAACAATACTAACTAGTAATTAATAATGAAGCCATTACAGACACAACAAATATGATATTTTAAATACTTTTAACGAATTTTTTCACTGAAATGAGAACCAGTCTCGCCTCTAATATCTCACCCACTGCGCGATCTTTCGACACGTACTAAGGTCTCCTTCTCCCACACTCTTTCTTCTTATCCCCTACTACGACACGCCATTTAATGACAGTCCTAAAACAAATGACAAACAAAAGTTGTACGCTCAACACAATTCCAAACAGAATTTACAAAGAATGCGCGAACTTAATTGCGCCCAAGCTCTCAAAGCTCATAAACGTATCCATTCAAAATAGTGTCTTCCCAGACTGCCTGAAAAAGGCCAAGGTGTGTCCTGTTTAAAGATCAGGCGATAACACTTCCCTTTCAAACTACAAATTCATCTTCGTCCTTCCAGTCGTCAGTAAACCATACGAGAGAGTAATATACCATCAAATAATAAAATTTATATTAAAACGCAAAATAATACATAAATATCAATTTGACTTTCTACGAAAACACACAACCAACGAGGCAATAGTTGCTGTATTCGAACTTTGTAGCAATATGAACAAGAAAAAAACATTAATAATTATCTTACTTGATCTAGTTAAAGCCTTTGACACAGCACCTCATGATATACTGTTAAAAAACTCGACATTATTGCTTCAGGAACTACCCTCAAGATAGTTCCACTCGTGACTAACAGGACACAATTTATGGTATAGGACTCTGTTACATCACGAAGAAGATGCATCTCGTACGTGGTGCCTCAATGGAGCAATCAGGCACTTATCCTTCACCTCCTTTATGCAAACAATAAATAATATAATATATAAATAATTCTTCCTGACACTTCAATCATAACTTCAAGCAAAGACTTCTTACTACTCCAAACAACCACCAACAATGAACTCCAAAGAATATATGTATGGCTTAACGCCAACAAACTATCCATAAATATTAAAAAAACTCAGCTTATATAATCAACACAAAAAAAAACCCGTTGCCCCCCCACCCTTTTCTAAACCTAAACATAAATTCAATCCCGGATTAATGAGTGCAATCTGCCAAAGTTCTGGGAATAATCCTCGATTCAAATTTCTCATTCAAAGAGAACGTTGAAGATCTATGCAACATATTAGCCAAGGTCTCGTTTATAATTACAGAAATAGGCGCAGCACTCCCAGAACAAGTTCTTAGATTCATATACTTTACTATATACTATATAATATAGATTCATATACTTTACTTTACCCACACCTTCATTACTGCACTAGTGCTTACGAAAGTCCATTTTATGCAAGCACTGGAAGTGATACGGAAATTAATAATTAAGAAAATCTAGAAATCGAACAAACATAATAAAAGTACAGAAAAATGTTCCGAGTTAAAAATTCTCAAACAAATAGAAATGTACAAAAAGTAAACATTGCCTCAAATATGTATCAAATTGTTTATAATACTGCAACAGAAATCCTCCAAAACAAAATATTAGCTTCTCAAACAAGACAATCGAACCAAATTACACTCGAGACCACTGGTTCCCAACAAGTGGGTCATGGCTCATTTGCTTGTCTTTTAGCATCATGTTAATAAATGTTAATAACAAAAATTTGCTTATTAAACCTTATATAAACATGATACCAGCTTAACAACATGGGAGGTAGGCCATGAGTTATTCGAATCGGCTCTAGTGGGCCATCGCTTCAAAAAGATTGGGAACCACTGCTCTAGACTGTGTGACTAAATCCTTATGCTCCACAGGACCAAACGTCTGGAACACCCTCGATCAAGAGATAAAATAATCTAGAACGTTAAAAGCCTTCCAGAGTAAAATGGAAGACAAATTCATGAATGCCATAATACTGTATCCACTTCCTTATTTCCACACTAATAAATTAATCTATATTTCTACGAGAGCCACTCGATATATTTTGCCCCACCTTTTTTTTTCTTTCCAAGTTTCCTTGTAAATTCCAGAAATTTTGTACACAAGTAGTTACATACCTTTTTTACAAGTTTTTATTTTTCCACATAGTCTCCATCCTTTTCTACGGCTTTCCTCCACCTCGAAACAAGGGCCTTTATTCCTTGCTGGTAAAAGTCCGCTAGGTTCCGCTGGAGCCACTTCTTAACCTCCTCAACACCCTCATCGTCACTGAAACTTTCTTCCACGAATAGCATCCTTCATTGGCCCAAACAAATGGAAGTTTGAAGGTGCCAGATCCGGGCTGTATGGAGGGTGGGGTAACACAGTCAAGCGCATTTTTGTGATGGCCTCTCTTGTTTGCAAACTGTTGTGTGGTCTTGCGTTATCGTGCAAAAGAAGGACGTCTTTCAGTTTTCTCTCCGGTCGAACTCGCTTTATACGTCTCTGGAGTCTCTGTAGGGTAGCAATATATGCCTCTGCGTTGATTGTTTGTCCTTTCTTCATAATGTCCACCAGAATCACCCCTTTCATGTCCCAGAAGATGGTTCCCATAACCTTTCCTGCAGAGAGAGCCATTTTGAACTTTTTCTTGCGTGGGGAGTCTGCGTGATGCCAATCCATAGATTGGCGTTTTGTTTCAGGTTCAAAGTGGTGTACCCAAATCTCCCCAGTATGAGGAAGTCATCCTCTTCTGTCTCGTATCGAACCAACGACTCAGAAGCAAATTCTTTTTTTTTGGGCTTTGTGATCTTCAGTCAGTTCGCGACGAACAAACCGTGAACACACTTTTGAGTATCCCAGTTGCTGAATTATCATATTCACACTTCCTTCACTAATTCCTAGCTTCAGTGATAGCTCCTTGTATGTGACACGCCGATTCGATCGAATGATGTTGTTAGCACGTTGCACAGTGTGAGATGTCACAGCCGATGCCGGGCAACCGCTGCGTAGCTCATCATCGAGGCTGGCTTTCTCTCTCTCCGATGATCTCACACGTTTAGACAAGCGTCTAACTATGCTTCGATCAACAACAGCATCTCCGTAAACGTTTTGTAGACGTTTGTGAATATTTCCAACTGTTTCCTTCTCTGCGGTTAAGAACTCGATAACAGCTCTCTGTTTACAACGCACATCACTGTCAGACGCCATTTTCGAAACTGCGTTAACCATCGGTTTTATAGAAGGGCGTTTAAAAGCGGTTTTATACAATGAGGGGAGGAGGTTCAAACTGGAAAAATGCGGTTATGTGAAGCGCAGAAAGTTCAAACTTACGGCCCAAAAGATATTTCAGCCCCATGGCCTATTATTTAGCTAAGAAAAAAGGGTGAGGCAAAATATATTGAGTGCTCCTAGTATATAGCAAAACAAAACTAATGAAAGTAATAAATAAAAACAGAAAGTAAACATTTGTAAGGTCAAGGTATCTAAGACTGTCAAGATACTCAATTAGCGAGGCATTTAATACAGAATTATTTAATATTTAACCTTTATTTTATCCCAACAAATAAGAATGTGTGATCTTAGTTCTGAATATCATCTCTATGTATTTATTTCTTTATCGCTCTTTGTTTCTCTCTCTTCAAAATTAATGTAAATAATTTCATTTCTTTCCATTATTTTACATAAGACTTGCAAATAACGCCATTCTCTCAATAAATCATAAAATTTGTTTGTAAATGGCAGTTCTACAGTATGCTATGTACACTGTACGGTATATATAGAAAGGATTACTGTATAGAAAGGCATTACAGTGCTGTCCCATTTATATGTATGTATAAAAGGGTATGTATGTATGTACGTATACATGTATATAGGTGCGTGTGTGTATATATATATATATACACACACACACACACACATATATATATATATATATATATATATATGATGAATAAAACCACGAAGGAAAGGAAACACAAAATGGTGCTCAAGCGCTTTCGTCTAATGACATCCTTCGTGGTTTTATTCATCATAAATATTTTTCACGTGTTACTTTCGTGAAATAATTTTCATATATATTATATATATATATATATATGTGTGTGTGTGTGTGTGTGTGTGTGTGTGTGTGTGTTATGTATATGTCTATACAGTATGTGTATATATATTTCTTGCTGCACCTGATGTATGGCCTCAATATGCATAATAGAATAATAAATTGTACTATTATTATTAGTATACTATAATATAATAATACTATCATACTATCATATATATTAATCTCGTATTACACCTAATACATGTCATGTACATTTATACACACCCACACAATAATAAAAATTAAATGAAAATTGAAAATTATAGAAAATGTACAAAATATACAGTTGTTATTGTCATTATTGTCATTATCATTTCAGGAAATGTACATCAATTCACTGTAAAACTTAACCTAACCTAACCTAAGTCCGAAGAAAGAAATGGCTAATGAAAAGCGAGGAAAAGAAAGGTTAAGTTAGGTTACTTAACTAAGCTCATCAAAACTAAGTATTAATAAGTATCCTTTACTTAGTTTGATTAGCTATTTTGATGAACTAAAATAAAGTTTACCATTTGCTAGTTCCTTTAGTTCAACGCAAACACTACAAATAATACACTAACATATATATATGTGTTACAGTCAAAGTGTGTAACCAGCCATTTCGCGTAATAGCTGAAACTTTTAGTCATTTCGCGAAATGACTGAAATCTTCAGCCATTACGCGAAATGGCTGAAATTCCACCTTGGTCATTTCGTACAAGATCATTTGCTCGGTTAGGTCAACTGTATGCCCTTGACAGTTGATTAGGTTAAGTTGTGTTATTTTCGTTAGTTTTGACGAAAATAACACGACTTAGCCTAACCAATTGTCAAGGGCATACAGTTGACCTAACCGGGCCTTCAATGGCGGACATCGGAATAACATTGAAGGCCCGGTTAGTATTTGAAAACCTCTATATTGAAAATTCAAATTCAAATGTATTCAAATGTGTTCAAATGTGTATTTGAAGAGTGTTTCTCACTTATTTGAACAGACCCGTGGATGTATGTGTTTTAGCAGATTTAGTTAGTTAAATAAAGGTTTCCAATTTTATTGTGATGTTTGTTATTTCTATGAATTCAAGACAAAAGTCATTTTAGCCATTTCACAAAATGACCAAGGTGGAATTTCAGCCATTTCGCGTAATGGCTGAAGATTTTATTCATTTCGCGAAATGACCAAGTGAAACAGCCATTTCGGGAAATGACTAAAAGTTTCAGCCATTACGCGAAATGGCTGGTTAAAACACACTTTGACTGTAACACACACACACACACACACACACACACACACACACACATATATATATAATATATATATATATATATATATATATATATATATACACACAAATTCAGAATGGTCCCGAGTAACCCGGTGCCCACGTTGGGCTTTCCATCCTGAAAAAGAAAAAACTATAGTATTTGTCATTTATCATTACTTATTCGAACTATAGTGGATGTAATTTCCCAGAAGAGTTCCTTGTTCCATGCACAGTCTGTGTTTAACATATATATATATATATATATATATATATATATATATATATATATATATATATATATATATATATATAACGGGTCCCAGTTAAGCCATTCACTCAAAATAAAACCTTCTAAGTTTACAACTTACAACTTCTTTTTGAAGGTGCATTCTAGGGAAGTTTTTCTTCTTTTGGGTAGCAAAGTTTTTTGTCAGATGATATAATGACATCTTTTAATAATACATAACTTCTTTGGATAGAAAAAATTGCCTTCAAAACTTCTTTTTGGAGTGATTTGGAACATTTGAAGATTATATTTCTTTGTACAGAAGACTGCGAAGAAGTCTTTGTTTTGTGTTTGAGTTACAAACAAGAGTCAAAGGAAATCAGCGCGAGACTTCCTTCCTTCCTTCTTCATCTCTTTATGTTTTGTACATATTTATTACGTTCAGCATTCTTGTTTCAGGAGGGAATTAATGCTGAATTTAATGAAACAAATGACGCATTTCTAGTTTGATTTCCACGCTAAAATATTTAATCAAAATTCTTTCCGATGTTTTTGAAAAATGTTTTACAAAAGAAACCAGTCATTAGTCTACAGTTAGTCTACAGGTCTACGGTCCAGAGTCTACCATTGACTCTCCATCGCAATCCCCAATCCACACCTCGCATTTAACAGTTTGTATCTCACATTCTACTCGCGCTACTTTGTGGCCACGTCACTATACCGCTCCCCGTTAGATCAGCGATGTTAGGTGTGTTCAGTAGTTGGTTGAGTGACCGTTCAGATGATGTAGCGACCCGTGGCTCGGATCTCACCTAACGATGTACAGTAGATCCTCTACGTCACATGACCTTTGCCATTACGAAAGAAATTTAACATTCCCAAATATTATTATTATTATTATTATTATTATTCCCCCTAGTGACAAACGTACGCCCTTATATGAATTATGCTTAATCTGATGGCATATCCTTCTCACTGACACAATAGAATTTAAGAAACTGTATTAAGTAGGTAATAAAATCCTACAAATATTAAAGTTCAAATATCAGTACTCGTACATAAATGTTAATTTGTTACTGTCATTTACTAATTTTTATTTCTCTCGATATTTGCAGAGTATCTGTTCTGTTACAAGAAAGGTTAATTGCATTCTGAATGAAAATGTAGTCAACATTACGATCGACCTTCAAATAAATTTTTCTTCTCAGTCCATGCGAAATATGAAAGATAAGGTTGGGTTTTTGTAACCCTCGTCAGGACCCTTCAATTTACTTACGTTGTTAGAACCATCGGGTCTGTACGACCCTAGGCCTAAAATCTTACAAAATGGTGCTATAAACAGTTCGTAATGAAACAATCCCATGAATGAAATATTGTATTTGATATTTAAGAATTTTTAACGAATGATATCATCTCTTTCAATGTTTGACCCCCATATTGATTCCCATGGTTCCTGATGAGGGTTAATCAGTTAGCCAACAAAATTTTGAACAAAGCGTGCTTCATCCGGCATCTCTCATCTGACATCCTTCGTACGTAACGTGTCCGGGAGATACTTTGAACAGTGGTTGTTCAAATGCCAGATTTCTTCCGCAACTTACTGTACGTACCACTTATTTTATGAATAAATTGGATTTCCACCAAATCCACTTCTACGCAAGTAGTTTTGTTTATTTTCATTTTGAAGTAAACCGGTAATAACTGGTAACAAGTGGTAATAACTGGTAATAATCGCTTATTTATATATAAAAGTCATACCAATTCGTTTATTATTTATCAGTAACGTTTATCCGCAATTAAGCACAATTGAAAATCAAGGAACATACCTGTCGTGTTACGGCTGATCCACACCTCAACTCGCTCTCCTTCACCCTTTCGGGCCTTTCCGGACCACGCGAAGAACCGGAGTTTCGTTTCGGTACTACTGCCGGATGCTTATTGCCGGTAGTGACCGGATCATGATTCAGCAAAGTTATTTCCTCAACCGCCAATGGCGCTTGATTTTCTTTTTCGTTACGAACCATTTTTTTCGTTTTGTTTCGTTTGTTCGTTTTCAAAATTTTACACTTTTAGTAATGTCATTAAATGAGGATTTTATAAATAAAAAGTATTTATCAATTATCTTTTCACTCTTACACTCCTTTTTAACTATTACGTTCAACTGCATGAATACTCATTGTCTCATTTCACTACACATTATACACTGAGACAAAAGCTAAATAATTTTTTATTTTCACCTTCAAAATATGTAAAAAGTTAAAAAATAATATGCTTTTTCTATAAGAATTTGAAGTCATGAAGTCATATATATATATATATATATATATATATATATATATATGTTGTGTGTGTGTGTGTATATATATATATATATATATATATATATATATATATGTGTGTGTGTGTGTGTGTGTGTGTGTGTGTTTGTTTGTGAGTGTGTGTATGACTGACCAACAAGTGTTCCCAACTTGATCGTAAAGACTTTATTGCAGAACTAACCCATTCTATCCCATCATGATCAGGTTTTAGAACTCGACTTCTTATTGCCTTTTTCCTCCTCTCTGGCCAAGCTGAGCTCTTCATTTGTTCATTTATTTAACGTGATCACTTGATTAATATTCTCTCTCTCTCTCTCTCTCTCTCTCTCTCTCTCTCTATATATATATATATATATATATAAGCAATAAATTTTTATTGAATGAATTCTTTTATTATTGGTATTGTTTTTTTCTGCAGCTGTATGCAGTAACGTAATAAAACGTGTATTTAGTTTCGACACCTGAAATTTTTTAAACTTTCTGTCCACATCCTTTTTTGTTTTATGCACATCAAAATAAAACTCTTTTTTCATTTGTATTTTGCACTAAATCAAATTGTTGTTGGTAGAGTACATCATCTTTGATATTATATAATAATAATATAAATAATAATAAGACACGTTAAAATATAATTCGTCTTGGCGACAAAGTAACAACAAATGTGATTGGATTTCGCTACGACAGGGGCGTTGTCAGTTGCGCAATATCTCAGTATCTTAGGGACCCCTGTGAAGTTATATAAGTCACTGATCAAAAACATACCTAAGAAGCGAATATAGAATTACGCAACAGGCTTCGACAAGGGCATGCCTTCGTATCTTCCTGACTTAAATTGTCGAGTAGATATTTTATAAAGGCTTAGTTACTATAAAATGGTCGTTCTAATTAATCCGATGAAAATGAGGGCAGGCAATACATGGATGAAAATGAGGGAAGGCAGTACATGGCTGAAAATGAGGGAAGGCAGTACATGGCTGAAAATGAGGGAAGGCAGTACATGGCTGAAAATGAGGGAAGACAGTACATGGCTGAAAATGAGGGAAGGCAGTACATGGCTGAAAATGAGGGAAGGCAGTACATGGCTGAAAATGAGGGAAGACAGTACATGGCTGAAAATGAGGGAAGGCAGTACATGGATGAAAATTTGTATTCGCACCTCTCAAATTTTCTTACTAAAAACTTTATAATCGTTTCATTAACAACCGATTTTTTTGTAAAGTTTAGTTATTAATGCGTGTATTTGAAACGTTATCGATTTGTATCAGTCGTCCATAAAGGGTTAAACATTACTTTTATTGTTTTTCGTATGATAATTTGTATATTGGGTATATAATAAAATTTATTAACTTATGTACAAAATTTTATATTTTTTTAACTTTTTAACTTTACGTTCATAAACTCGAAGTGGAAAAAAATAAAAGGTGTCCATAAATTATCTTTACAAATTCAATTGAAATTTATTTTAATTTATAAAAATAATTTATGGACACCCTGTATAATAATGCGTGTGTTTTGGAAGTTATTTAACTTCCTTCGTAACAGCAAAGGTGATGTGACGAAGGAGACCTACAACTTTAAATAGGATTTGAACCACGGGTCGCTACATCATCTGGACGCGCAGGACGGACACCCATTTAACTACTAACCCTACCCAGTGTCGCTTGAATTTGCTGATCGACGGGAAACGGTGTTGCGACGTAGGCCATGTATACAGAGTATTCAAAAAGTCGCACTGCAGCTGGAAAATGTATTTATTATACGAGTACATACATATTAATAACTATGTATTAATGTAACTCATACGTTACATTTATACATTTATTGTACATACGAGTTACATTAGTACATAGTCATTAATATGTATGTACTCGTATAATAAATAATTTTTCCAACTGTAGTGCGCCTTTTTGAACACCCTGTATAATAATAATAATAATAATAATGATTATTATTATTATTATTAATTTTTTGTTTTTTAACTTCTCAATCATTGATGAAAGAAGTTTTAAAATATTAAAGAGTGTCGTAATTTATGAGTTGAGTGCACTTGAAGGGTAATTTGTGAAATTGAAGTAAAAAGACAACCTTTTTATTCCCCGAGTTCATTTGAAAATAAAGATGAAACGCTGAATTATATATTTCTTTCAAACATATATCGTTGAAAATGTTTGAAAGCAAGCAAATTTCTAAATTGGCAAACAATGCAGTTTGAACAACACCATCCAAAACTAAGACGGAAGGATTCCTATCCCTAACCCTGGTCAGTTCTGCACGACCCACACATCCTTTCGAACACTGCTGACACGGTTTGAGAGTATCGCGATTTTACCGACGTCAGACTAACGAATGAGACACTCGCATTCCGGTCTCAGTTTTTGTATTTTGCGACTACAAAACGGTCACTTTTATTCCTATTGCTTAATAGGAATGAAAGTGACACCTTTTCACGCACACCCACACGTCCAAATGGACGACCCCACGGGATTTAGCTCAGAATTTGTATACTAATAAATTTTTATATTCTAATAAAAAAAATTACATTTTCCTGCAGAAATATGCGCAACATACGAAAAAATTGCATTTATATGCGCACTAGTTCGCGTGGCGCATGACCGTTATCTAAATTATGTAGTGTTATGTAGTGTGTTTTACAAAATAAAACGCGGATAATATCTGATAATTATAAAAACCCACTCTAATAGACAGAGTTTATTTCCACAGCAGTTTCGATGCCCACTGCCCTCTTCTGTAGCCACCCGAAGAGGATGCCAGTGGGCATCGAAACTATTGTGGAAATAAACTCTATCTATTAGAGTGGGTTTTTATTATCATATTTTGACCTTCACGTAGAAAAGTGAAGTTTTTTGCAGATAATATTCTTTATTTATTAAAATTTGCAATATTTAATAATATTTTAATAAATAAATCTCCATTTGCTTACTTTTTTCTCCAAACGAACTCGCATAAACAGTAATTTTTGTTGTTGTTGTTAATGTTTATTTGTTGCCTGCTTAGACCTAGTTTAGTCTGAATATTATTATTGTTGTAGTGTGAGCAAATGATAATGCAGTGCTGTGATCTATCTACTCGCGAGTTGCCCCCGGTCAATTGAATGCCCGGTTAGGTCAATTGAATACCAGGTTAGGTCAATTGAATGCCCGGTTAGGTCAACTGTACGCCCTTGACGATTGGTTAGGTCAAGTCATAATATTTTCGTTAGCTTTAATGAAAATATCTCTACTTAACCTAACCACTCGTCAAGGACGTACAGTTGACCTAACCGGCCATTCAAGTGACCTAACCGGTATTCAATTAACGGGGCCACACAGCAACCTCTTATCCGGGCGTCATGAGCGGTGTAAACTAAATAACGGTCATGCGCCATGCAAACTAGTGCGCATATAAATACAATTTTTTCTTATGTTGCGCATATTTCTCCAGAAAAATAATGTCATTTTCGTTATTAGAATATAAAAATTTATTAGTATACAAATCCCGTGGGGTCGTCCATTTGGAAAAGATCCATATATATATATATATATATATATATATATATTATCAATGGTCAGGGCACATATGTCAATAGTGAAAATACAAGATAGAAGAAAGGTTTCACTGTATTTCGCATAGCACCTATTCAGGGTACGAGCAGCTTGCAGCATTATTGTCAAGATATGCCATGAGGTTGTGATTAATCCTAACCACTTACAATTTAGAAGTATTTTATGGCACTCGGCCGAGACCACGCAAAATGGAAGGACTTAAATTAAAAGTAAACAGCGCTAAAAAGTGCTTGGAAATTACGATTAAAGGTGCTTTCTGATTTTCGACTACGCATGAGAACCCAAGAGTCAAAAGAATGGTGAGCACATTGCGTCACTGCGTGGGTTGTTAGAATGGTGAGCACATTGCATGGGTTGTGCTATAATAATGAGCACATTGCATGGGTTATGTTAGTATACCAAATTGAGAATAGTTTCATCTTTCAAGGCACGGCACTTAACTATCGGATCACCTGAAGATCAGGGCCCCCAGCCTTCTTTAATTAGCTTTGTAAGGCTAACTAACGAAAATATCACGATCTAACCTAACCAATCGTCAAGGGCGCACAGTTAACCTAACGATTGGTTAGGTTAGGTCGTGATATTTTCGTTAGTTAGCCTTACAAAGCTAACTAAAGAAGGCTGGGGGCCCTGATCTTCAAGTGATCCTAACATCTCTCAGAGTGTTGATCTCATAATTGATCATCTGTTGATCTCGTACGGGAGTCAATAACAACGTTTAGGTGAAACTTTATATAACCTACATAAGAATCGAATATTATTTACCCAGACGAAAACTAATTTAAAATGATGCCGCAAGCGCATTCTTTAGAGCTAACCTTTTGCCATTTACTGTATGACTTACAAATTATTTTATGGTACTTACGTATTAACGGGGGGACCACCACATATTGATGATTGGTTAGGTTAAGTTGTAATATTTTCGTTAGTTGAAAATTTCTAATACATCATATTTTTTAAATAGCAATATTTTTTTAAATATTTTTTTATACAATTTTCTGAAAAACATAAATTTTTTTAGGTTTATTCATGATGAAAATTTGGGATCTACCAAAAAGTGAAGAAGATGGGGTCTCTTTTTTGCAAGCCAAAGAAATTCTACCTCTGCTGAACGTATATACGAAAAAGATCACTGAATTTATGTGGCGACAGTTGGTACATGATCACGATCCATTCAATTCCATTCTTAATGCTATTAAAAATTTTTGGCCTCCAGAAACAAATGTTGTTTCTAATGTTAATACGTAAGTACCTATTTTATTTTTGGCGGAGCTTGCTTTAACTACAAATTGTTCTCATTATTCGCAGTTCCTCTCATTTCAAATCTCATAAAGTACCAGTTTCGAATGACCATGAAAATTAAGCCAAAGTCCTTACAGCAATACCATTGTACATTCATACATATAGTATACTCATTTTTAGCAAAAACGTTTGGCTGTTTGATAGTTCAAATCCATTTTAATAATACATTTTGCGCATTAACCAGTGCTTCAGTTATCAGTGATAGTGCAATATAATACATTGTAAATATAACCTATTTTACGATCATCAGATCTGGATTGTCTTTCATTATTTGAATATCGCCAATTTTATATAAATTATATGATTAGAACGAATATATGATAGTAATAATATGATAAACACAGACTGTGCATGGAACAAGGAACTCTTCTGGGAAAATTAAATCCACTCAGGGACCATTCTGAGTTTAATTCCATTATGAAACGGACATGTTATGTGCCTTGAAAAGTGGACGCTCAATTTTGCCAGTTGAGGTTTAAGTTTTGGTTTTTGGCTAAAAATACAATAGTGACCCCTTTTTTCTTTGATGTATTCAATCCGACGTGAATGCAACGAGTCTTTTGCTTATATTGAGGTTCTGAATATAGTAGGCTAGGTGTAGCTGTAACCCCTAGATCCTGTCCCAAAGCTGGATCCTATCTGCTTTGCAGATAGCCGGTGAGGGAAGCTATATTTTTGGGGCCTCTCTGCGAGTGACCCTTGCCCACGTCAAGTATTACATCAAGTACTATATCAGGTATGAAATATATTTAATTTAGAATTTATTAGTGCAATGAAATGATTGACCACCAATAAACTCTTCCTAAATACCATTAACACAAATTTCATGATTTTTACTAATAAAAGAAATGTATATCTTGATGAACTTAATGTTGATGAAATAGCTGTAAAGGAGTGTACTGTAAGAAAATTTCTTGGTGTAATGCAGATAAGAATTTGCAGTGGAGTGATCATGTAAATTATATCGCGAAAAAGATTTCAAGGAGCATTGTTATAATGTCTAAACTTAGAAATGTAATCCGTAAACAGGTTTTATTGACTCTTTATCATACTCTTGTTCTTCCTTATATAACGTACTGCACCCTTGTTTGGGAAACTCCACTAACAACGCATTGAACGGTGTCTTTGTCATCCAAAAAAGAGCAATAAGAATATTATCTGATGCTGATTTCTTTGATCACTCTAGTGCATTATTTAAAGAGTTAAAACTACTAAAACTCAGTGATGTAATCATACTGGCACATTTTATTTTTATTTACGAGTGTAAGAACAAAATAATTAACTTACAATGGGTAAATGGATATTTTGTAACTCGTCAAGAAATCCACTCGTATCAGACCAGAAATATATCAAAGCACGTTATACCTCAATTTAAATTGTCTTCATCTCAAAAACTACCCATTTTCATTGGACTGAAACTATGGAATGATTTAAATGCTGATATAAAAAATATTGTGAATGTAAATTCGTTTAAAACCAAGTTGAAATCCCCATTAATAATGGCATACTAATAAAAATCTAGGATTAATGTACATTACTATTGTTTATTCATTTCTCGTGTGTAATCTAGTATTAAAGACACATTTCATGTATTCATATTATATATTTCATGTATAATATTGCCTTCTTTGTATGGTATTGGTAGAAATAATACCTTCAATAATGACCTTGCATTTGTCATATCGATAATGATAATTTAAGATTAATACATACTTTAACTATTAATAATACTTATTTATTTATTATTAATTAATAATAACTATCTGTTTTAGTTTTAATAAGAGCCCAGTAAAGCCTTAAGCTTAAGGGCCAAATTAAATAAAATAAATAGTCGAGTTTCACTATTTATGTCATTGTAAATTGTAAAACCAATGTATTTATTTTATTATTAATAAATAAAGGTTGTTATTAATATTATTATTAATTATTATTAATAATATTGATATTAATATCATTATTAATTGTTATTTTTAATTTTAAAAGTAATACATTGCAGTACTGTTTATTCAAAAAATGAATGAGTAGCAGGAGAAGAATATGGAATGTACGCCACTACGCCCGAGAGAATCACCTCCGTGATTCGCTCAGCGAACTCGAGGGGCCCCAGCCACGGAAGCAGTAATCATTCCATGGGAAATCAAAGAAGTACTGCCTAATGGCCTCCCAATCAGCGACACCAAAGTGCCAAAGTGCCAAAGGATCCAAAGGCCGAACTGGAGCGATAGGACAGGAAACAGATAGAAGAGTGTAGTCGGAGGAGCCCAACGGAGAAATAGGTTTGACAGAGTAAAAGGAAGGATGAGCAGTTAGAAATAAATCCAGAATATTGGGCTTATCTCCAATGCGATCGGGGATACGAGTAGGGTGTTATGTAATCTGCTTTAGGATCTGCTTTAATGGATAAATAATATAATGACTTGCATTTCTCCAACCTGCTATGTTATAGAGGGTGTAAGGGTGTGTGCAAAGAGGTAATATGGTTGAGCAATATATATTTCGACATGTGGTGTTTTAGTGTGTTCGGTGTGTCCTTTCAAAGTTAGTTTTTTTCACCTAAAATTACACCCAATTCTTTCATCTTTGGTACTCTGTTAATTATATTATCTGTGTAGTATGCAGTGGCGTACTAAGGGGGGTGCGAGGGGGGCGGTCCGCCCCGGGTGACAGCCAGGAGGGGGGTGCCATCGGGAGAGTTGAAATACCAGTACAAGTTTTCAAACCAAATGAAAAATTCGCCAAAGTAAGAAATTTTTTTTAAATGTTCAAACTATTACAACAGCTTAATGTTAATTTCCACTATAAAATAAATTTTTATTTTTATTGGCAATACAAAATTTACAAACGAAAAATTAAATATTTGATAAAAATTACATCGAAAGGCGAACGTTTGTTGACGTTTTAGTCATCAGTTTGTTGAGCATAGCCAGCTGGCTGCAACTGACATTCCAAGTCTTGTTCACTTGACACTGTGACTCCACATACATGAGGTATGTTTCATTAAATAATTATGATAAAGCATAAAATGCTGGTGTTTATAACAATATCATGGTACTTATACCAGTGTCCAGTAATTTTTGACAATGTGGTATCATAGTTATGTTTAAGTGTTTATAAATGCATCGTCGTGATGTTATAATACCCAGTAAATGCATTGTGGAGAGGGCCATTCATTATGCAACTACAAAGTGTGAGGAAATGGACATTTCTATGGAGAGAAGAGGGAGAGTAAAGCTCCGAAAAAGGATGCCAGGAGAGATAGCAAAGGGTGCTGGTCTCACATTGCCAGAGGAAGTAAAAAGGGCTATGTTTGAATGTCTTGATCGCTTTCATCAAGAAATGGAGATTCGTTCTAAGGCAATGGATCAAATTCTGTCAATCTTCGCTGTTATTCAGCCAAACACTTTGGTTGTTGCAACAGAAGAAGAACTTCGGAAGTATATTTCAAATTTGACTCAGATTTTCGATGAATTGGACGACTTCGGAGGCATTTGGAAGCTGCCAAAATCAGCGTTGAAGAGGCAAAGAAATGGACAGCATTGCAGTTTCTGGAGTTTATTGTGAACTGGGACTTTTGTGAATCTTTGCCAAGCTTGTCACTGTGTTTGAGATTCTTTTTTACTGTCTGTGTGTCTATTGCTTCATGTGAAAGAAGTTGAAATTGATACAAAATTTCTTTCGCTCGACCATGAGTCAGACAAGATTGACAAATCTGGCTTTACTTTCAATTGAACATGAATATGCAAAGAAGATGAATTTTGATGAGGTCATTGATCAATTTGCAGAAATTAAGGCTCGAAAGCAGAGACTGTGAATCCTCTCTATTTACCTTTGAAGAATAGGCTGAGCGTTGAGACTGGATTTCCTGTGTTTTTTGTATAAAATAAAATGCAGTATTACCTGTTCACTGAATTTTTAATGTCCTGTATTTTTCTTATTTCCAATTTGCTTATGACAGTACTGTACTGTTTAAAAATCTACTTGCAAACATAATATATTTTTCTGTGTGTTTAAATTTTAAAATTATTTATGGGGGTTGCCAAAGGAAGGATCCGCCCCGGGTGCCAAATACTTTAGGTACACCCCTGATAGTATGTATATTTAAATTTATATTTTGTTTTATATTTATTATTATCATATATAAGGTCTTTGGTAGATTTAAGAATAATTTATTTGCATTCAGACAGTTATACTGTAAATACGATGACTTCCATATTTGCGATTTCTTGTAAAGTACCTAAGTCGTTATCATAGATGAGAAATGTTGTGCCATCTGCGTACTGAATACTGGTTGCGTTGTGGCAGTCCTGAAAGTCATTGAAATAACACGGGAATAGGAGGGGTGGTCCCGGGTTGGACTTATGATCTTGGTCATCATCTTTAACGAAAATGAAATTTAATCCATGATCCACATGGCATTAACCACTTAGTGACGATACATGTACTGTATGTATGAAGGAGTTTCATCAGTTTATGATGAGCGGTTCAAAAGTTATGGCTTTGACACGAACAGGTTTAATTTGGCCTTTGGATAAATATTAAGTTTTGGGGACAATAGTTTTTTGATAAAGTCGGAATATGTTACAAGGATCCTGATTGGCCGAAAGTTGGTCACGTAGTGTAACCTAACCCAGAAGTGGGACTCACCCTAATTGTTTCGATGGATGAAATGGGAAAATCACCGAAACTTAATATTAACCGACCTTTGACCTCTATCTGTAACGTTCACTTTTAAAAGTGTGACGAACGATGAACGAACAAATGCAATCCAGGATTATATGGCCACTCGAAATTTGTTTGCCAGGGACGTAAGAACCCATACCATTAAGAACCCTATATTTACACAGAAGCGACTGCTCATAACTGAATGCCGTGATGACTCCCTTTTAACGTTGCGTAATAGGAACATTTTCACGTAATTAACTTTAAAATGTACATAAGAAAAATAATCTCACAACCTGCTTATATAGATATCAGTGGCGGTGGAGCGTTTCCCATTAAGCGGGGGTCTCCAACCATATGAGCAAAATATTTTCCCATTTTCATTAAGTGTTTCTCACGAATTTTTTCATTATCTTAATGAAGTACAGTGATACGTCGTAAATGTGAATCGATGTAACTCGGACCGCCGTAGTTCGTGGACCGCCTCTACATAGTTTCATATATACAATATATCATTATTTTTATTGTAAGGAAAATTTTCAAGGACCCAGGAGAATGTGATGGTCAAAAAGAAATAAAAGAACTTACCAGTTGAAATATGCGAGTAAGTTGCACCTACTGGTGCTTTATTGCTCGCGTCTGGTTACTTGTCTCTGTATATCATATACTACATTTTATGTGATTTACATGTTATCATATATTTTCTTAAATCAATTTACATTATCTGAGTTTATAATATCGGGAGTTCATTTCAACTGTCTACCACTCTCTGAGAGAAAAAGTATTTCTTAACATTATTATCGCTTTGCTTCCTACATAGTTTGCATGAATTTCATCTTAAATTATTTCTGTTTGCTTAAAAAAAAAAGGATCTGAACAAGAAGGGGCAGAGCCCCTCCTTGTTCAGGTTAGGGGGCGCAGCGCCCCAGCGCCCCATAGGTTCCGCCGCCAATGATATATAACTTTTTTTGGTAAATGATAGGTAGTAAAGTTTCTAAATTTGCAGATGATACAAAAGTAGTTGCTACAGTTACAAATATAGAAAATTCTTATAAACTACAAAAAGATCTTGGCATTATAGTTCGTAATGATCTAAAATTCTCTAAGCAGTGCTTAGAGGCTAGAAATAAGGCAAATAAAATGCTAGGTATTATTAAAAAGGAATGCTAGTTACAAGAGTAATGAAGTCATCTGTAAATTATATAATTCCTACGTTAGTTCTCACTTAGAATACTGCATTCAGGCTTGGTCCCCTCACTTGAGATATGATATTAATATGCTTGAAGGTGTGCAACGTAGAGCACCCAAGCTTATCCTTAACCTAAGAAGATTTAAATACAGGGAAAGATTAAAGGAAGTGGGTATGTTTAGTTTTGCCCCGCAAGGGGGTTCTAAGCTCGTGCTCTTGAGTGCTCTTTGTGCTCGTTTGTACGTGCTTGTTCCTGGAGGTTTCACGTGCGCCCTCCCGGCCCTAGCACCCAAGGATGATGGGGCTCGACCCTGCAGTCCTTGTCATCCTTGGTCTTTTTCCACTTCGACTGTCCCCTCCACCCTTTCTTTTTCCTCTGTCTTTCCTCTCACTTTTTCTTTGTTTTTCCGCCGAGATATGCCCTTTTACATAGAGGCGAATCGGTTCTTCCGAACTTAAAAAAAAAAAAAAATGTTTAGTTTTGAGAGACGTTGTTTGAGGGGAGATATGATACAGATGTTCAAAATGTTTGCAGGTTTGGACAATTTAGATGTAACTTTTTCTCATGTGAGGATGATGGGATAACTCGAGGACATAATAAGAAAATTAGAAAACAGACTTGTAGACTTGATATAAGAAAATACTTTTTCAGTCAGAGAGTCGTAGATTTTTGGAATGACTTACCATGTGATGTGGTTAATAGTAGCTCCTTAGTTAGTTTTAAGAAAAATTTGGATGCTTTCATGAATGAAAGAGATAGTTTTTAGATTGTAAATAGTGTATATTCTTAGCTTAAGTTATGTAGGCTAGCTTTGTAAATAGTTGTATGTTAATTAGCTGACTTGAGATTGACGTTTTGCAAGATTTTATTATAAAATATAGCTCATGACTTGGTTAACCTCGATAGATCCCAGTGGCTTCATGTTTCCCAAATGAAATGTAATGTAATGTAATTGTGAAAAATGCTCTGTTATGAATTGGTCCCCAATTAACCCACCCCTAATATCTCCAGTCTAACTGTAGAGTAGGTTGACCTTGCCTTGTAGGGGTCAGCCTAGAGATTCCGGAAATGGTCCAGAGCAGGCAGAGTAAATTGAGGTCCACAGTAGGATTCCTCACCAAATTAGGTTAGGGTAATTTACCTTGGCCTTTGTTAATCTATGAGTTGATGCTAGGTCTTAGACCACGATGTAGTCCTAATTTAACTGGACCTAGTTTATGTTGTGACCAAACTGAGATTTAGAAACACAACTGCTTACTTACTGAGTGTTATTAGACAATGGTGCTAATTTCTTCCTCCTGGAGTCCCTCTTATCTTTGCTCAATTTTTGAGAGCGCACTTGCTGGTGGAGATCTTTTATTGTCTTCAAGCCCCTTCATCCGCCATGCCGTTCTTCCCACCAGTTCCCCCTGTTCTCCTCCCAGCTTTTTCCACCAGCGTCCTTTTAGTTTGTTGATTGATTGGCAATGTGTATCGATACTACCAAGCACATGCTCTATCACATAGTGTGGAGAATAACTCTGGTGAGCAACCAATTGGTTTCATCCACCCAGTTATTGACATAAAAGAAGTTTAATAATTGTTAGATTAACTACCTACCTACTCAGTGGACCATTTTCGTTACCTCCCAACTACCCACATGTATCAGTTTTCCATAGTAATGTTACTACTTTACTTCAAATTATGCTCAATTAATACATTCTTACATTAGTTAGGCCTAAATCAGATTAATTTTAATGAGCACTGACACTAAAGGAAACGGATATATTTTACTATAAAACAATAAAATTTCCACTGAATATTTCACCCTCCAAAAGAGGGTAGGCGGGGGGCGTTGGGGGGTGATTTTGAAATTGTCAGTTGGGTTCTACAGTGCGTTCGAAAAGTCTCTCCGTAGTCAACGTGCTTGTTGTCAAAAGTGTTTGGCAACAAGTGTAGACGAGTTGCTCTGTGCCTGCAAAATGGTGGAAAACACTTTCAACACGTGCTGTAAAATCAAAAGTTTATGTAATAAAATCACTAAATCATGGTTGAATGAAAACATTTTAGTTTTTCAATTTCCTATGCGTTTAACATAGCACTGCGGAGAGACTTTTCGAACGCACTATACATTTGTAAAAAATGTTCAACCAAGCACGATTGTGATGATAAAGTTATGAAATAAATTTCTGAAGAGAGAAATATCACAGGACTTAATTAAATTTTTACATCGCACTCGATAATTTGGCGAAGGTTATTTCTATCATTTTTTTCTTAATAATTTATATAGTCCAAGGCAAGGTCGTTGATTCTATTTAAAGTTTTTAATTATAGCTTCTAATGCAACCTCATGAAATGCGTCATAATTCCTATTTTTCTGTGAGTGAAATATGATATTTGTTACAATACTATCGTAATGCCAGGTTTAGCTTTACGAGATGCTTAATCCTCATATTACAAATGCGCATGAAATCGTATAATTTCTTTAAAACGCGTGATCTGTTGAAATTAATAAGATAAAAACTATCATTGAAGGTCGCATTTCAGTCTTAAATTCCTACGAGTATAAAGTATTAGTAAGGGGACAATTTAAACGGACAATTTAAGTAAAATTCATTTGTACCAAAAGGAAAAGGAGAAATTTTAAATTTTCTGTATTGCTACAAACCTACAATGTTTAATTCGTGGCCAATGTCGTAACACAGCTTCCCGTCGATCAGCGAAGTACGAGTAAAGCCACATTGGGTTTGGGTAGTACTTGGATGGGAGACCGTCCTCCGCATCCAGATTATGTAGCGACCCGTGATTCGGATCCCACGTTAAGCTGTAGGTCTCCTCCGTCAATGACCTTAGGTGTTGCGAAGGAGGTTAAACAACCCCATTATCATGTTTATCACATACTGAAAGTCCTCCATGGTTCTCCGCCGGCATGACCCGCCATATTGAAAAGATGGCAGGTGAGTAATGTTTCAACATTCAGCCTTATTTGCTGTATAGTCTTACACTCTCTATGAATTACGCAACTAGACAAGCATGGTCTGAAAAGCCCTTACAATATATATATATATATATATATATAACCGGAAAAAAATACGTTGCATAAGAGGCAGTGATGTCGGACTCTAGACATTTTTGTCTGGTCGCGGTCTCGGTCTCGGGTGCTTAGGTCTCAGTCTCGGCCATGGTGGTCTCGACCACGTTACTGTGATGTTCCTCGCGTGCAACGAACACTTACCTTGTTTTAAGTAGGCAGTTAATTGCTGAGAAATGTTACAAACTATGAATTTGTGAATAAATTATGAGTAAATTTTGCAATTATCACTCGATAAAACCGCTTTAGAATCTTTATTCCTGAATGTGAAATACAGAGTTTAGGAATTAAGCATTACACAACACTGAATACATGCAAAAATTGTATATGGTCTCGGTTTCGGTCTCGAGACCGGTCTCGAGATCTTTTTTCTGGTCTCGGTCTCGGTCTCGGCCATGATGGCCTCGACTACATCACTGATAAGAGGTATTAGCCATAAAGGTTTACAGTATCTTATAAAACAATTAGATAACTTTCAAAATAAATACCTTGATATATCGATGTTGTTTATAAAATCAATCCTTGCTTACGCCTTATCCATATTTAAATGCCAAAAAATTAAAAACAAAAATAACAGAAAATAAATTAACCTTAAAAATAAAAGTTCGATGAATTAAATTTATCGGAAATTATAAATTACAAAAAACATTATGAAATTATTTCCAGAAAAAAGCAAATATTCAAAAATTTCTCGGTTAGTCTATGCGCACAAAAACCAAATATAGGGTTGGAAATATACAATCATAAACGCCTAATAAAAAACTCACCAATAACACAACCACTGATAGTGAACTGAAATGTGTTTGCAGTAAAGAACAGAATGAAGTCTTCGTAGGCCTAAATTACGGACGCATTAACGTGAAATCTAGAAATAGTTAAAACTGAATCACTTAAAAAAGTTTTAAAAAAGGAATTTAAAATTAAAGTAACTTAATATGGGATAAACACGTGGGATGAACTAAAATATAACTTTATTAGTGAAGTAAATAATTACATAAATATTGTAGCAACGTAGAATGAAATGGATCACCTGAAGATGACAGCCCCAGCCTTCTTTAGTTAGCTTTATAACGCTAACTAACGAAAATATCACGACCTAACCTAACCACTCGTCAAGGGCGTACAGTTGACCTAACGATTGGTTAGGTTAGGTCGTGATATTTTCGTTAGTTAGCCTTATAAGTCTAACTAAAGAAGGCTGGGGCCCTGATCTTCAGGTGATCAATGAAATTTGGATTTTTAATTATTAGGTCATCCCATAAGTAATGTCGTTTTTTAGATCGGAATTTGAAGGACAAAAAAAAAAAACTCGACTGAAACTTTTTAATCTAGTATATATTTTCCATCGGAATCAATGACACTCTGCCAACGTCCTACAAGCTTTTCCAGTAGCGGATTATAATGGGGGCAAAGGGGGCATTTGCCCCCGGCCCCAGATGCTGACTGGCCCCAAGATGCTGACCGACCCCAAGAAACTGTGTAAACGCTATAATCTACCGTTGAAATAATTGGTCGACCGTGAGAAAGAAAAAAAAATTCTAGATTCCGCTTCTACAAAACCTAGTTTAGTATCCCATTTATGTGAACAAAGTATGCATTTTCTGTAATCACATCTTTGTTTTTGTTTCGTTTTCTGTTGATCGATCCAAGTCAGCTGATCACATCACTCATGTATGATGTATCAGGTAAAGAAGTGTGTTTTTCTAGTGACACCGGCCCGAAAATATTCATTGTCCCCGGCCCTAACAATGATTAACCCGGCCCTGAGCTTTTCACTGTCATGTTTATAAAATTCAGGCGGTTTTGAGACAAAAAACGTACAAAGACTGGTGTGCAGGTCATCTAAAGAAGTATACTGTTTCTCGTCAAGATAGTTTTGCAGACTCCTGAAGAGATGATAATCTGAAGGCGCAAGGTCTGGAGAATATGGAGAATGTGGAAGTTTTTCCCACCCAAGCTCCTCAATTTTTGCAGAAGTGATCCGAGCGGTATGAGGACGTGCGTTGTCGTGGTGGAACACGATTCCTTTCTGATTAACCAAAGAAGGTCTCTCTTTTTTTAGTGCAGTGTTCAATCGATCCAGTTGTTGACAGTAGACTTGAGCGGTGATTGTTTGGTTGTGTGGTAAGGTTTCAAAGTGTATTACACCACCTTTATCCCACCAAACACTAAGCAACACCTTCTGAGGGTGAATATTTGGTTTTGACTGTGGTGTCGCTGGTTCTCCGGCACAAACCCACTGTCGACGGCGCTTAACATTCTGGTACAGTATCCACTTTTCATCACCAGTCACTAAACGGTGCAAAAACGGATCTTGGAGTTCACGGGAATGAAGAACTGTGCTAATGTTTACCCGCACCCTCAGATTGTCGACCGACAATTCATGTGGCACCCATTTTCCTAACTTAGGCACTTTCCCGTGTTGTTGCAAATGTCGATGGATGGTGGACGGGGATGAATTGATTTTCTGGGCCAATTCTTCGACAGTTGTTGAACAGTCTTCTTCAAGTGCGGCTAACAGCAGGTCATCATCAAACTCAGCAAGGCGTCCAGAGCGTGCTGCATCTGTCAAACAGCAGTCACCATTCCTAAACTTTTGAAACCATCTTTGACATTTCCTCACATGCAGAATATCGTTGCCATAAACTTCCTGAATGTTTCGCGTTGCTTCAGTAGCACTATTTCCTTTTTTTGAACTCGTAAAGCATTATATGCCTGATATGCTCTTCTGATACCGCCATGTTTATGAGGGGTTCACATAAAGCAAAACACACGTCTTCACTGGTCAAGGTCTGTAAAGTATGTAGCGAAACACGATAGATCTCCTCTTAGATATAACCTTCGGAAAATTTATGCTTAAACCGAGTAGGACTAGTTTAAACTTAATCTATCGTAAAAAACGACATTACTTATGGGATGACCTGATAATTATGTATTATGTATCGTTTATGTATTAAATAATTAAGTATTTTAATTAATTATGTATTTGTATCATACAAATTATGTATTTGTATCATACCAATTACCACATTAATATTTCAAACAATTATAAAAACTTAAAAAAGAAACTCATAAAATTGTAGAGTACATTTGTTGTTTGTCCGATCGACAAAGCAGTTGACAATTATATATATATATATATATATTATATATATATGATACACACAGACCGTGCATGGAACAAGGAACTCTTCTGGGATAATTAAATCCACTATAGTCCGAATAAGTAATGGTAAATGACAAATACCATAGTTTTTCTCTTTCATGATGCTAGCTTCCCTCACCAGCTATCTGCAAAGCAGACAGGATCCTGTCTGCTTTGCAGATAGCTGGTGAGGGAAGCTATATTTATGGGACCTCTTTGCGAGGGACCCGTTGCCCACGTCGGGCTTGCATCATGAAAAAGAAAAACTATGGTATTTGTCATTTACCATTACTTATTCGGACTATAGTGGATTTAATTATCCCAGAAGAGTTCCTTGTTCCATGCACGGTCTGTGTGTATCATAAAAAACTCAGGGAACCATTCTGAGTTCATTCCCATATATATATATATATATATATATATATATATATATATATATATATATATATATATATATATATATATATATTATTTTTTTTCATTGGGGTTGTTTAACCACCTTCGTAACATCTAAGGTCGTATGACGGATGGGACCTACAGCTATACGTGGGATTCGAACCACGGGTCGCTACATAATCTGGGCGCGGAGGACAATCTCCCATCCAACTCCTACCCAGACCCATGTCACTTAACTTCGCTGATCTCCGGAAACGGTGTTACGATATTGGGCACGATGTAGCCCATATATATATAATATATATATATATATATATATATATATATATATATATACATACACAAACTCAGAATGGTCCCCTGAGAAATTTATATGTTAAACACAGACCGTGCATGGAACAAGGAACTCTTCTGGGAAAATTAAATCCACTATAGTCCGAATAAGTAATGGTAAATAACAAATACCATAGTTTTTCTTTTTCATGATGCTAGCCCGACGTGGGCAACGGGTCTCTCGCAAAGAGATCCCATAAATATAGCTTCCCTCACCAGCTATCTGCAAAGCAGACAGGATCCAGCTTTGGGACATGGACCTAGGGTTTAAAGCAAGTCTAGTCCCTACATTCAGAACCTCTATATAAGTAAAAGACTCGTTGCATTCACGTCGGATTGAATAAACAAAGAAAAAGGGGTAACTATTGTATTTTTAGCCAAAAACACCAAAACTTAAACCTCAACCGGGACATTGAGCGTCCACTTTTCAAGGCACGTAACACGTCCGTTTAATATACACAAACTCAGAATGGTCCCCTGAGAAAAAGAAAAACTATGGTATTTGTTATTTACCATTACTTATTCGGACTATAGTGGATTTAATTTTCCCAGAAGAGTTCCTTGTTCCATGCACGGTCTGTGTTTAACATATAAATTTCTCAGGGGACCATTCTGAGTTTATGCGCATATTCACGATTTGCGAGGGTGCCCTCTCAGGGCATTGGTTTCTGCCCTATGTGGGAGAATTTCGATTTGTGATTGAGTGAGGTCCGTAGCATAATGGTAGAGCGTCCAACCGGCAATTGGAAGGCCCTGGGTTCGATTCCCGGGCGGTTCGCCTCATTTTTCATTATTCGTTATCTCTCCTCCTCGTGTGCAGAAACGTTCCTTAACACTTATGTCGTTTCTATTCTATATATATATATATATAATCAGAAATGAATTAGGTTACGATAGAGATACTAAGGCCATTAAACATATAAGATATGCATTGAAAACGGGAATAATATAATTAATACACGCAAAAATGACTTAAAAACAAGATTTGATATACAATTAACGGAAGAGACTAAATGCATACGAGCTATATACGCAGTCCCAAAACTACATAAAGATCCTATCAAATTTCGATTCATAGTAAAAAAAACAGTTCACTATAAAACCGGTCTCGCGAGACGTAACATTAAGATTAGAATTAATTAAAAAATGTTTCATAAAATACTATGAAGAAATGGAAAAACTGGCATTAACTGTTACTCGTCTATCAACAATTCTACCCAATATCTACAGTAGATAGAATAAAAACAAATAGAGTGTATTTATGCTTTTGATTTTTCAACTCTATATGCAAAATTTTTAGTTAAAATTGGCGATATAAATACATAGTAATCAATAGAACGGAGAAAACGACATAGTGGAGTGTATACATAAACACAAATACTCGTATTATAATACGTATAGTATAAACAAGTTTATGGAAGACATAGAATATATTTTGAACAACACCTAAATTGCAATAAATAATATTAACTTCAAACGAGAGAAGGGAACTGCAATGGAGACAAAAAGCAGTCTATTTAGCAGATTTATATATATCATATAAAAATTTCCTTTTTATAGAAAAGTGATTGAAGCGGGGCTGCCGAGAGGGCGGGGAAGCCGGAAAAAGGGGGGCTAAAATCTAAAAATACTAATAAAGCAATTGATTAAATAACAGAGATGAAATATAATTAATGAACGTACATTTTATAGAGATTATCATAGTCAAACTGAAACGGATAAATTATTATCCGCGGTCCACCAATGCCCAAGACCGACTGACAGATCTGGGAACCATTGTAATTGAAAGACAGTTAGTCCGTATTTTAAATTTCATCAGAATCATGTACCACTTTGTTAGAGAGAAGGCAAAGAAAGTACACTTATAATTATGAAAATCTTGCAGTAAACAATTGTCTTGCCTGCATGGACTGGTACTGCATTCGTAAATTGTATGGTGATAGAATTAATATAATTGATTCAAAAAATAAAATGGTCATTTTCCTCCGAGTTGTTTATTCATACTGTAGGTTTTGAATAGTGACTCGGACATATAATCAGTTTGCTCGTTATGTACACAAAAAACATTCATAATAAAATACTGATTAAACAGGGGGGGCCCATATACCAATCCTTCCCCGGGGCCCGGGTCAGCTCTCGGCGGCCCTGTATTGAAGAGTCCCCTCAATAATCGAATATTTAACAGCAGTGGGCGATATATAGACGATATCCGTACGACAGATATACCTAATTTCGAAGAATTTGAGAGATAAATTTACCCACCACAATTAGAAAGAGAAAATGACAGCAGAGGTAGAGAAAATTTTCTAGACTTGAGCATACGAATTACAAATGAAAAACTAGTTACATGCAGTGATTATAATAAAACAGACAATTACCAATTTGACGTAATAACATTCCCTTTTAAGGATAGCTTAATTATTATCATCATCATCAATCAAATACCATAATACATCGCATATGACTGCCCATCACTGTAGGGAGCAGGTCGATGCCAAGCGACTCGATAAAGCAAAAACTCGCCATCTACAACAAAAATTACTCCTCAAAGTGATTCATGTTGACGTAATACAAGCGTCCATAAAGCTGAAGCCAGTCTTGCTTTGTCTTCTAGACTGTGGATCTCTTGGTATGAAAGTTTTTGTCGGTTGCTCCACTTACGATAACTCCTGCAATAGTCATTCCATTACACGTACTTTTTATTTTTATGATGCTGTTATTTCTAATTTTATTATTTCTCGTTTTTACGTGTATCATTGTTATTTCTTTATTACCGTAGTCCTTCTTCGTTTTTGGTTTTTAAATTTATTGTTTAATTAACTGTATTGTTGGTTGCCTTGATGGATACTGTACCTTTTTATTTATGGGATCTGTCTCCTGCCGATTAATATTCCGCAGAACACATCACCTAAACCTTAGACAAACAACAATATATTCAGAATCTTTGTAAAAAATAATGAAAGAAAATATGTTTCATATGCTCTGCAAATGAATATTAATAAGATAAAAAATTAATATGTAATATGTTATCTAATTAAAATTGGAAGCTGAAAGTATTGGCAGCAAATAATTGTTTCTTTGTTTCTGTGTTTCTGTGACCATGAACTGTGCCGGTTGTGAAGTAGACTTTGAAGCCTTAATTCGGCTTGTTGCCTTGGACGAAGATAAAGCTTTGGATTTTTTTGAAAATCACGGTGTGATATTGAAGACTCGTTTATGTCCGAACTGTGGAAAAGAGTGTAATTATAGAAAAGACCAAAATATTTTCTATTGTAATAGGCAATAAATCTTAGCCCCCCGCCCATGGCCTAAACCATTAGAGGTACAGTAAAACTAAACATACCTTACAAAAGAGAATTTAATCCTGCATTTAATGAGAAAAAATTAAAACTTGGTGTTCCCGCCATTGGCTTCCAGACAGCCTGAATTTGCTTTGGGTAGCTTGCCAAAAGTGACGTGAATAGATCTTGATCGTTACGCAAATTTGCTAAAACAGTTTCAATGTGTTGCGTCATTGTATCCTTCGAAAATCGATTTGCTGCAGGTTCTTCAAACAAGAGACATTCAACCTTGTCCTTTATAACTGATCCAATGTGTTCACAGACGTTCAGGTCAGGAGAATTTCCTGGCCATTCTTCATTTCCAAAGAAATCGATCTCATGGTTCCGCAACAACTGTTGAGTGGCTAATGCCTTAAAGCAGGGGGCCTTATCGTGCAGAAGTGTGACCTGATCGACATCCATAACATTGTTTGGGTTTCTTAGAAAAGGAATGACATGCTGGGATAGAATAATATCACGAAAATACTGTCCATCCCAACTCTGATCATTTGGCTTCAGCACCCACATGAGCTTCTTTGCAGTGAACAAACAAACACACCAACACAGTCTGGACTTTTTAATAATTCGCGATAATGTTCATTGTCATCGATTTCATCTGGTGTTGTGGCTCACACTCGATCATTTTGGTAGTTAGGCCGACGTGTTACGTAAACAAAAATTCATCGGAGACAGCTAAATGCATGAAATCATCCACATCCCAATCTTCAAGATAATGGGCAAACCACATTCTGTCATCGATGTTAAGTTGAGTTTTTCTTGGCTATGGAAGTTCATACCAAGGCTTTAAACCTTGCCTATGACGGTACAGTCGAATGATCTCACCACTAACGATCTTTCCTCTCAACACTTCGATCTCTCTAGAAAGTTTAGCACAGCTGTTTTTCCGCTTACACGTACCGCTTTCAATGATGTCCTTTTTTTTCCTGAGAGAGTGGCAAATTTGGGCGCCCAGATTTGGTTGTATCCATTTCACATTCATCCAAAGTTTTATTCCAATTTCTTTTGACGAAGTCCTCACTTCTTCGCAACTTTTTGGCAACCCATGAACGTGTTATAAAGGTGGCTCGAGCATCACGAGCTTCCCGAAATGTTATTGCTCGTATGCGATCTATCACACGTTGCCTCTCCGAATCACCAATTAATTGAGAAGCCATTATATTATCACTTTATCAGCTAGAGTAATTTTAATAACCGCAATAAATAAAGAATTTTATATATTTTTATAATCACTAAAAACTATTTCGATATAAGTAAACATGTAAGCTGCAAATGGGAGGGGGGGGCTAAGGTTTTTTGGAACCCCTTACTGACCGTAAAAGTAAGCGTGGAAAAAAATGTAATTTTAGTGCATCTTGGTTTAAAGATTCGTGGCTACGTAAGCATAAACTATCAGCAAATAAGAATTCAAGGTTTATTAATTTATATTTCCGGAATTTTTTTTCGCAATCTTATACACAAACTTTTAGAAAATTATCAAGTAAAACTGTTGTAGATTGGAAATCTTATTGAGGAGAAGTGTGCGAGAAGTGGATGCACAATTAGGAGCCTATAGGTGGAGACGGTGTTGTGGTTGAAATTGATGTCACATTTTGCCATTCAAAGTATAATCGCGGCCGTGAAGTGAAAGGAATTTGGGTGTTCGGAGGTATAGAAAGAATTTCTAAAAAAATTTATAGCACCTGTTGAAAACCACAAAGCAGAAACATTTAGAGTGTACCCATAATTAATAAACATATTAAGTCCAGTTCCATTATTATAAGTGACTCGTGGCGGGCATACGACATTTTAAGACAAATCGGTTATACCCATAAAAAAATAAACCTTAGTCAGAATTCTATGGACCCTAAAGACTCTATGATCCATACTAGGGTGTACCATTTTTGGGTCATTTTCAAAAAGTCAAGGTCCAGGAGTCTAATGTTGTGCCAAATGATGTCCTAAACACGAATTTAACAAGCATTTTCTAATCCAACAAATTTTGAATCCCCCCCACCCCCCTTGAAATTTTGCCCATCCCCTTTTCCTAAAAACCCCATATACCTAAAAATCTATCAACTTTATCGAAAACTGTTATAGAATAAAAATGATTTAGAATCAAACGCCTATTAGAAAAGTTCATTAAGATAGAAATTTACGTAATTTTGAAAATTTTCATTTTCTTTTGTCCAAGAGCACCTTATTGTATTAATATAAAATAAGGTGCTTAAGTTACATTATTTATGAGTATATTGTGAGTATAATCCAAATTTAAAAATCCTTTTTTACATTGAATTTTAATAAACAAGCATTGTTTTTACTCTTATTGTTTCTTTTCAGACTGCTTTATTTGAAAAATAAATAAAAAATGAGTCAAACAGCTACAAAACAGCATAACTTTATTCTTGGTCGCTTGCAGGCTGATATTATGAGTTCATCTAAAATTGTTTTACCATCCATAAAGATGTTCTAAGCCATTTTATTTATTTACGGAGAATGCAGTATAAGGGTCCAAAAGTTACAAAAGATTCTACTGTTAATGAAGTTCTACAGAAGCTACTAATAATATGGCAAAAAGCATGCATTCCTACTATAGATATTAGTAAAAACCCTAAAGGCAGGAAGATGCTGTTAAATCTAGAAGAAATGCATAATAATTTAATCAAGCACAAAAAAAGAGCAAGCTTTGAAAATGAACTCTCTAATGGATTCCCTTTTTGACATCTCTTCTCAAAATGCCGTTGAATTAATCCAAAAAGACCGCATGAGAACTGAGCCTCAGAAAGCAATGATATTTCATTCTTAGAAGATCAAAGAACAAAACGAGAAACATGTTTAGGTTTGCTAGATGCAGATTATGCATCAAAAGTACAGCGCAAGTACATTAGATTAGAGAAAGAGAAGAAACGCAAAGAGAAACATAAATCAGTGAAGCAAGTGAGTGCTACAGCCAGAACATCAGAGACCCTTCTTTCTAGCACGACCAGTTCTGAGACAGACAGCTATGAAGAGTTTCCGACAGAACCTACAGCAGGACCTTCAAATGCTTCCAGCCCCAAAAATATTCTTGCCTCGCCATTGGTTTCCTCCACTGCAGACAGACTTAATCTCTCTATTGGACAACGGACTGTTTTTGCTGCTGCAGTAGCCATTAGGTGTGGCAAGGATATTGAAAAACTGTCTCTCTCCAGGACCACATCTGCAAGAGCCGCTCGAAAGACAAGAAAACGAAAATATGAAACTTGCATCAAGGATTTTACTCCTCCTGATCACTGCCTAGTACATTGGGATAGCAAGCTGCTTACTAAATCATGTTCAGAACAAGAAGACCGCCTTGCAATACTTGTTACTGGATACCAAATGTAGAAAAACTTTTATCAGTTTCTATAATAGATGATTCCACTGGATTGTCTCAAGCCACTTCTGTATTTCAAAGTATTGAAAAATGGAACTTGAAGCAAAATGTCTTTGGAGTATCATTTGATACCACTGCATCCAATTCAGGATGGATGAAAGGTTCCTGTAAGTTACTTGAAGAACTTTTGCAAAAGAAATTGATTTGGTTAGCATGCCGCCATCATGTGGCTGAAAGAGTTTTGTGTGCTGTGTATGAAACCATTTTTGGCCCAAGTAAATCTCCTGAGTTTGAGTTATTCAAAGAATTTCGCGAGTCTAAATGGAAGAAAATTAATACGAAATCTACATACAATGTTCTTGATGTTAAATCAAGGTATCAAAGAGGCCTAAAGGAAGAATGTGTAGAATTTATGACCCAATGTTTAAGAAAATCTGACTGTTTTCCACGTGATGACTATAAGGAAGTTGCTGAAACAACTTTAATGCTTTTAGGAGAGGTTTCCAGAGAAAACAGTCATTGGCGGAAACCTGGTGCAATGCACCGTGCCAGGTGGATGGCAATGATTTTGTATACAAATAAAATGTATGCTTTTGCCCACCAAGCATCATATGATGAATCATTGATTAAGAAATTAAAGAGAATGTGTCTATTTAATGCATTAATTTATGGAAAATGCTGGCTTTTATGTTCTAATTCACTAGATAGTCCAGCTAATGATCTGAAGTTTTATCATGATTTGGTGAATTACAAGAAGGAAGATAGGGAAGTTGCAAATGCTGCTTTGAAATCTTTTGCCAATCATTACTGGTATTTGACGGAGGAAGTGGTCCCTTTGAGTTTCTTTGGATCGCTAAGTAATGATGAAAAAGACAAGATCGCAAAATCCTTAAACAAATATCCAGTTCCAGAAAATTATGTATGTGGGCAACCTGTTTTCCCCATTTTAAAGGAAGACACAAAGCTTCATCAGCTAGTAGGTCCAATTTCATGGCATTTATTTCAATGCTGTTGGTCAAAACCAGACTCATGGATAAAGAAGCCAGCATCAACATGGGAAGAGGTCGATGACTACAACAAACTAAAAAACATTCTTTCATCTATTAGAGTAGTCAATGATACCGCTGAAAGAGGAATCAAGCTGGTTCAAGACTTTCATGACAAATGTCAAAATGAAGAAGAATTTCAAGGTCTTTTGCAAATTGTGGAAGAGAATAGAAGACTAATTCCTGATCCTAGTAAAGAGACTCTTAAAAGAATGAAACTCAGTAAAGAATAGTTCATTAACAGATAGATTAGGTATTTTTTTTGCAGAGATTGTTTTAATTTAGAAGAGGCTGATTTTTTTTTGTTATTAAATATACCATAAATTGTCTTTCTTATTTTTATGTTTAAAAAGCTCTTATATCAATGATTTCTAATTAGGAAACTTGTTTCTTTTTTATTTTTTTGAGGAAAGTGTTGAATAAAGGAAAAAAAAAACGATGGGACCTCACAACTACAGATAAAGTGTTAATTTTTAGCTTTATTTTATATATATATAGTTTTGAGGTTGTCCTCACTTTGTATAGGCTAGTTATAATAAAAACTAATTATGATTTGCATTATAACTAGCAAATACAAAGCCCATCGCCGCGAAGCTGCATTGGGGTGATGCTTCAAAGGTGGCGGTAACACCTTATTTAAGAAGAAGGCACTGCAAGCAAAAAAAAAATTTAATTTAAATTTTAAAAAATAAATGAAAATTTTCAAAATTAAGTAAATTTCTATTTTGATGAACTTTTCTAATAGAACTTTTGATTCTAAATCATTTTTATTCTATAACATTTTTCGATAAAGTTGATAGTGTTCGAGATATATGGGTTTTTTAGGAAAAGGGGATGCGCAAAATTTCAAGGGGGGTGGGGGGGATTCAAAATTTGTCGGATTAGAAAATGCCTGTAAAATTCGTGTTTAGGACATCATTTGGCACAACATTAGACTCCTGGACCTTGACTTTTTGAAAATGACCCAAAAATGGTACACCCTAAATTCCATACGCAGAACATCGAAAGGCTATGGAAACGCATTAAAAGTTGCGGCTTCGTGCAGGAAACAGAAGATACTATTACACGCAGTACTTTGCTAGATATTTATTCCTTTCTGAACATCAAGACGAGTCCACAGTGTTACACTTCTTTCTTTGTATCCTCCCCAAACTTGGTTATCAACTTCACAGGTCAATCATTTTCTATGTAGTTTATTTAATTGCATTTTACTCTTTCACACACTTCGCGGGTCAGATGTAGCGTTAGTAGTATAGCCGCAAAAGGGGAGAGTGCAGGAATGTTGCAGGTTATTATGTAATGTTGCAAAGGGGGTGGGGGTTGTTGCAAAGGGGAAGGGGTTGTTGCAAAGGGGGTTGTTGCAAAGGGGGTGGGGGTAAAACTTGGAGGCGGCGTTATCCCCCAAGAGAAAGGAGGAGGAGGAGAGAAAGGAGGAGAGGTGTTCACCTGGCAGGAGCCAAGTGCACACTAAGACTTCCAGCCGGGCTGGCGTTGTTTTATAGGCTCCTAATCAGCCAGAATTAGCCAGTTGGCTGAGCCAAGGGGGGGAGAGACGCCTGAAGGAGAGAGAGAGACAGCTGAAGGAGAGAGAGCTGAAGAAGAGAGAGATGCCTGTAGGAGGGAGAGACGCCTGAAGAAGAGAGAGATGCCTGTAGGAGGGAGAGACGCCTGAAGAAGAGAGGATAGGTACACATGCAGGAGGTGCACATGCTGGAGGTACACACACATACGTATACATGCAGGAGTACACATGCAGTAGGTACACATGCTGGAGGTACACACATACGCACACATGCAGGAGTACACATGCTGAATGTACACATGCATTACACATGCTGGAGGCAAACATGCAGGAGAGAGAGACATCTGAAGGAGGAAGATACATGCAGGAGAGAGAGAGAGAGAGAGAGAGAGAGAGAGAGAGAGAGACACCTGAAGGACAGAGTGGAGTTCTCCCCCAATTTATTTTCGTTTCCCTAACCTAAGAGGCCACTAAGGGGTTTACCAAAGGGCCAGAAATAGAAGGAGCAGAGCTCCTTACTCGGCTGGAGCCGAGGGGGAATGGTTCTTCACCAGCTTCGCGATCTTTTATAATCCTCTATTCTGGCTGAGTTGCCAGATAGCGCAAGGTATTCCAGATAGCGCCATGTGTCCCATTAATCGTGTAACACATATATAACGGCTGTTATTCCAAATGTACTTGTATATATAATAAACTAATGAATCATATAAAATACCACAATATATATTTATATGGTTATACAAGATTCAACCGTATAAAATAACACAAGCGCCTCTTTCATTACGCTTTAATAGAATTAACAAAGTTACCCTATTTCGTTAGACAGAAAACGAATTTTTATAAGGGTTACCCAACTAATTATCCACCATTCAATAAATAATAGCAAACGTGAATAAAGAGTTCCAATTCAATGGGTAACTATATCGACATAAGCTTATTATTGTAACGTTTGCTCCCAATATAAATTTTCCTAAATAACAGTAAAACCAATTAATTTAATTATGAAACTTCATTTAAATACAGCTTCATTAAACTTGAAGATGAACGAAACAAATAACATAGTTATCCATAATTCAGCCCTCACGAATAACGAAACGAAATGATCATTTACGATACAATTCGAAATACGATAATTTACGATACAATTCCACCAAACGAGATGAAAACTTATGAAACATATAGCCTCATTCCTGCGACGAAAAAAATGAAAAAACGAAATTAAAAGAAACGAAGAAAGCTGGGTTTCCCCAAAACACAGTCCACTATAGCGAGGTTGGTTTCGGAGAAAATCTGCTTGCGAGAGACCTTTCTTAAAGACAGCTCGATAAGTACTCAATGTTCCAAATATTAATATTGCCATATAATTACTTCTACAATGAATCCAATTAAATTCTGCTTATTAAATAACTTTTTTAGACACTTGATTTTATTATAAATATTTAAGTCACGAATAACAGTGGGAAAAACGTCCGGAAAAGAAAATTATGAAACATCTCCTTCCAGACCACTCTTGATATATATATATATATATATATATATATATATATATATATATATATAATAAACAACTCATGCACGCACACACACACACACACACACACACACACACACACACGATGAAAGGCAGAAGCTAAATCAGTTCGAATCGTGTCTCTAGGGACACGATTCGAACGAAAAAGGTCTCTAGGGACCTTTTTCGGGCCGAGGGATTATCCTTCTACAAGCTATTCGAGCAGAAATCACCACTGACTTCAGATATTAATTTTATCATTCTTATTACTTCTACAATGAAAATATTTACGCGTAATTTGTATGGTGTCATATAGAAATATAATGATAATATATATATATATATATATATATATATATATATATATATTGGGGGGGAGATCTCTCACCCGTTCTTCGGCCCGACCCCGTTTCATTGTAGAAATAATAATAATATAATATATATATATATATATATATATATATATATATATATATATATATACCCTTTGGATAACCTTTGGTTAGCTTCCGCCCGAATTGTTCATTCTGACGAAGGTCAAGGGAAAAACGTACACACAATATATATATATATATATATATATATATATGCTACACACAGACCGCATGGAACAAGGAACTCTTCTGGGATAATTAAATCCACTATAGTCCGAGTAAGTAATGACAAATACCGCCTCGGTGGTGTAGTGGTTAGCGTCGCGGACTACGAATCCATCGGCCCAGGGTTCGAGACCCGACGGCAGCCGGCGCGCAGCAAAGCCCAGCTGTTCATCCTTCCACACAATAAAGAAAGTGGTTGGTAGATAAATGGGCACCCTAGGAGGCCTAGTGGTCAAGACGCTGGGCTACTGATGGGTCGTGGTTCGGAATCCACGTTAAACTGTAGGTCTAAGGTGGAGTGAAAAGCTTGACCTTCGTCAGAATGAACAATTCGGGCGGAAGCTAACCAAAGGTTAGCCCGACGCGGGCAACGGGTCACTCGCAAAGAGAATTTAATCATTGGTAAACTTCCTTCCAGACCACTCTTTCTATATATATATATATATATATATATATATATATATATATATATATAAGAGAGCGAGAGTTTTGTTCAATAAATAATAATCGAAAAAAACTGCACGATTTTCTATGTAGCAATACTAATTAACTCTTTCTCGCCTACGGCGTTACAAGAACGTGCACTCGCTCGTAAATTAGACCTCCAGTTTAACATGGGTTCAGAAATACATCTCGTCGATGGGGTTCGTTGCTTACTCTACCACATGGACTTTTATATGTAAGAGACCTAACCTAACCTACGAAATACATCTCGTCAGGGCCGATCCTAGAGCCATATATAGCAATGGAAATGAGCGCGATGTGTCGTTAAATACGTGATTTAAAATAACAGGACCATTTTACCCGAGGCAGTAGTATATCCGAAAAACATCGTAATGCACGATTTTTTCTATGTAGCAATAATAATTAACTCTTTCAAATACGTGATTTAAAATAACAGGACCATTTGACCCGAGGCAGTAGTATATCCGAAAAACATCGTAATGCACGATTTTTTCTATGTAGCAATAATGATTAACTCTTTCAAATACGTGATTTAAAATAACAGGATCATTTAACCCGAGGCAGTAGTATGCCCGAAAAACATCGTATAACCTAACTATAATTTACAACTATAGTTTACCTTGACTTTCATATGCTTCTATCCTGTTTTATTAATAAAGATTTTTAACTTTTAATAACGTATGAATAAAGATTTTTAACATTTAATTTTATTTTAGTATTTATTCATGCCACGCCGCCTTAGACCACAGCTTAACGTTGAAACCGAATGTTCTTTTTAAAATATAATTAGGATATAATTTCTTTATTATAAAATAAGTTAACAATTATGTTAACAAACAATACTAATAATTTGTAAGTAAAAAATATAATATAAGGGACTACCATAGAAATGTAAGTGCCTATAATTCGATTTTATATATATGTTACTCGTCCGGTCTCGTTATAGCGGATTGGTACACGTCATAGCTCCACCCAGCTACATCGGCAGCCAATCACTACGAACATCTGGTCTTTTGGGCGGAGCTTGGCGAATGTGCATATAAAAGGGGATATTTTCAGTTGGGAGTAACAGTAGCTATTTTCGCATCAGTGAATAATCAACCATGGACCTGTACGTCTCCCCAGACTTGTATGAAGAACGTGATACTGCAGCATTAACCACAATTAGTCTTTTCAATGCGGCTGATTGTGGCGAACTATTTTCGACGCAAACCGTAGAAGATATTTGCAGTGACGCTCCTTACAATCCGACGCAAGGGACTACCATAGAAATGTAAGTGTCCATAATTAGAATTTTATATATATACGGAGAGTTGTAGTATTTCGTCAAATAGATACTAGTCAAAAATGTCAATCAATGTTATTTCCCCATCATGCTAAAATCGAAATTGGTAATCGAACCAAAGATATCTTCACATAATGGGGATCTGTCTGTCTCTGTATATGTTTTCCTTTAAGGTCCGATGAGGATTTGACACGAGTTATACAATCTTTTGAAGGGAATATGGATGATATACTGATCAGTCAGCAGTGTCACACATCCTCCACCATGGACCTGTACGTCTCCCCAGACTTGTATGAAGAACGTGATACTGCAGCATTAACCACAATTAGTCTTTTCAATGCGGCTGATTGTGGCGAACTATTTTCGACGCAAACCGTAGAAGATATTTGCAGTGACGCTCCTTACAATCCGACGCAAGGGACTACCATAGAAATGTAAGTGTCCATAATTCGATTTTATATATATACGGAGAGTTGTAGTATTTCGTCAAATAGATACTAGTCAAAAATGTCAATCAATGTTATTTCCCCATTATGCTAAAATCGAAATTTTTATGGCGTTCACTCCTCGAACCAAAGATATCTTCACATAATGGGGATCTGTCTGTCTGTATACTCTGTATATGTTTTCCTTTAAGGTCCGATGAGGATTTGACACGAGTTATACAATCTTTTGAAGGGAATACGGATGATATACTAATCAGTCAACAATGTCAAATAATGTAAGTGTTTTTCGATCTTTTTGGGATAAGAAGACGCAATATATTTTCATAAATTTATTAAATGAAAGAAATCAGTACAATAAACGAATATACAAATATACGAACAAAAACATTATAATATACAACGAGTACGTACAATTGGAAAACGGTTTTTTATCTGTCTGCATACCATTTCATCGTTTCGGTGAGTGTGACACGGGTCAAATAAATTTAAAAAATTTATAAATTCTTTATCATTTGACATATGCATGAGAAATGAGACACAGTACATTCCGCAAACATTAGTAAAATATCCCTGCATACGAAATGGGTTCCATACAACTTCGGGAATATGTAACTGAGCGAGAAATTTTACAATAATAGGGTCACTCCAGGGTTGAGTACCGAGTGAATCAAAATAGTACAGGCGCTGTCTATTTTTAAAATAGACCGCGATCCAGTGAATCCCTTCATTACCGATGATGTCTGTGTTCACAATAAGACTACCGCATTCTCGCGTACTTGGCAAACTCAATGTTTCATTCTTCGCAAACACGCCGATAAATTTGGAACGTGTGACTCGCTCCATTACTTTCTGAAGTGTATTAGCATCCATTTTAAAAGTCAGTGATAACGCTTCTAAATCTATCTACTTCTATTAGGGCTTGCGATTCGAGATATACTAGTACACTAATAGGAGCGTCTATAGGCTTGGCGAATTCCAGCCGCACTGAGATGTTACCGCTCTGCTGTGGTGTTAAATGGGTATTTACGCTAGCAGATAAGTCAGGTGTAATGTCAAACGGATAAAGGTTAAATTGATCAATGAATTCTTCCTGCGTTACCCCATTACCAAGCTCATCACAATCACCTGCAATATGGGTCAGATTACTATAGGCTCTGGCACAAAGAGGTAACACAGCGTCTGATGAATAGTCCGTACCCATTGTTCCACCCAAAGCAGTGCCATTAACGTATAGAGTTATATTTTTAAGTCCGAAATTCTCGAATTTAAAGGCACTCTTTTTATATTTTCCATTCACCGAAGCGTGGTCCTGCATGCCGATTAATATCCTTTTAGGAAGATTTCCCAGGGCAATGTTTTCTATCTGCTTCGATGCCAACCCTGCAGGAACCGTATATAGTTTGATCTGCACTCTGTTAATAGGATATTTCACTGTAGCGTTTAGTAAATTTTTCTCAATTTCTAGTTGTTTTGGTGAACTTAATTTCACTCGCCGTACGCGGAGGTATGTGTCCATAATGTGAACCACAACGGACTTTGCGCCCTCTTCTTGATTCGCATCCAGATTTAAGCAGATCTCAGGACTCGTGCGGGTGAGCTTTATTTTCATATCCACCCCGTTCACAAGCAACTTCTCCTGGAAAGTGAAATCTGTGTGCAACCGTCCAAAACACTCGTATATTTTCTTTTTAGAATTTTTAAATTTGTCCTTTATACTATTTTCATCTTTAGTTTGATAATATCCCTCCGCACTTAAAAAGGTAGCCTTCGCTTCTTTGGAAAAGTTGAGGACATTTTCCAAATAGGCTCGTAGATGATAGTACCCCGTGCCTGCCGATATGTTGGTCTGATTTAAATATACGTCACACTGGTTGAATATGGCGTGCAGAAAGTTTGTTTCAGGGTATACAGCATATTTGTCATCGCAGGCCGTTCCATCAGAATGGGCTATACGTAGCTTAGCGTACATGTGCACACAGCTTGGATCAAAAAAGTAAGGACCTGAGCTGGGTATCACGAATTCTATAGGTGCACTCGGGGAACTAATTGTGTTTAAAGGGTTAATTGTAATAAAGTCACTGTGCTCAATAGAAACTTGGGTTGGCGGGAGCTCAAAAAAGGACAGCTCCGACTTACAGCATTGTGAACTACATGGGTGGATGAAGCGTGCCATGGCGAAATAGTGACTCCTCTCTCGACAAGTGGTAAACAAACTATGATTCATGAGATCAATATCCTTAGCTTATATCAGTCAAAAAAGTGGTCAACCATAGGTTTCATTCGCTTACAGCATTTCTTTTTTGATAGCCTTTTACGTTTAATACCACGTGACCCCTTCTTCTTCGGGGGCCCTCTTCTTCTTCCCGCCACCACGCATTTTTCTCTTTGCATCTTTGATGATTTCGTTCCGTGTACGCTTTAAATGTTTTTTTAGGGCTTCTTTAGGTTTAGCCCCGGCCAATATGTCTTCTGCAGTGTTAAGGCCTGATTGTAGCGCTTTCCTTCCAAGGTATCTGGCACCCCTCTTCAGCAAAGGAACAGCCGTACGTAGTATGGATGAAAAAATGGATCCAAGTCCACTACCGCGCTGGTATCGCATCCCTCGATAGACGGTGAAAGGCTTTCTATCCATTATAACTCAGTGCGTCGAAAGTGTAGCTTCACTGTTAAGCTCCCGTTACCGAATGGGAAGTTTTCGCCCTCAATCGTTCTTATATATATTGTGATATTGGTTATTAAATTAGTTGCGACATTCACATAATGGGGTCTGTCATATGTAATACTCAAACTCCTTCCTCTATGGTTGGGGATGTGAGCAATGCGCAGCAGGCGTGCCTGGGTATCCCCAACAAACTGGTGCTCCACTATATTACTGTAAATATAGCACATGTCTGGGGACCTTTCAGCCAATTTCTCCATCTTCAATTGATACATTAATCTGGACAAGTTATACTGTGTCTCGTGAAATGTGTCTCTTTGGAAGGCTGCGCTATATCGGCCGTTGGTTAGAATTTTGAACTTTCTATGTTCTTTAAGACATCTGTTAGTCTTTGATTTTAGGATTAGTGTATGTGCAGGGTTGTTTACGATTTCATATACTAAATCATTCGTAAGGTTTGAGTTTCTTAAACTTACGTTTAAGCCTCTCACAACATCCTCGGCCGAACCATATTGACCCGGCCCTAGTCTTACTTCTGTACTGTAATACCGTGCAATCTTAGTCCAAGCGATGCGCATAGTTTCATCCATAGCTACCCCAGCTTTTTCACACTCGTCAATGTCTCTAAGAATCGTAAAAACGGTTTCTTCATGTTCAATATTTAAAAAGACGGTGTCCAGCTGAATTTCGCATATCCCCACCTCATACGAATCACGACCCAATTCAATGTGCCCATGGAGTTCTGTTACAAAGTTGGCTAGCGTGTTGTTAGGGTGTACAGACAGGGACGAGGAGGACGGGAGTGTGACGTAGAAATGGTTAGGAGCCATGTTGCATACTATTTAAGCTTCATTATTGCATCAGCTTTTATATAGGTGTTGAAGCTTTCTGGGTACCCTAGCCATTTCACCAGGTACATTTTTCTCCTTCCTGAACCTTTGCTTCCTAAAATTTTCTCAATTTTAAACACATTTTTTTCTAAATTAAACGCAACTTTCTGCAATTCCTCGCGGTAAAAGCCTCCTGAGATTTCTTCCCCATTCAAATCTTCAATGTAATACATCATTATCACACCTTTAGGTCTCACAGCCCTAACTTTAAAAATCTCGCGTGTCCATCCTTGCTCAAAACCCTTTGCGAATTTATTCCCCGAACGCGACAGCCTTACATAATCATTGATTTTGAAGCGCACAGAGTGTGGTGGTGGTGGTGGTGGTGGTCCATCTCTTCTCGGGAGCGTACCTCTTTCTAAAACTTCGTTAGGTGTTGCCCCAATCGTGCGATGGTGTGAGCGGTTGTAGGATGATGCCAATGGTTCCAGAATGTCTAGAAATCTGTATGTGTTTTTATGTGTAAAATAACGGTGCATGCGTTCCTTTATGGTGCGCTGAACTCTTTCAGCTAAAGAAGCCTTATGTATAGAATTGGTTGTGTAATAGCTGATATTAAACTCTGTCAACATATTCTGAAAAGCACGGCCTATAAACTCCTTCCCCATATCCGTACAAAAATAGCCAGGAACCCTGTTTTCTTTTAACATTAGCGTTTTGGTGGCTTTAGCAACTGTTTCAGGTGATTTATTTTTCAGAGGAACTAGCCACAGATATCTAGAGAATACGTCTATTATGAATAGAATGTAGCGGTAACCATCGTTATACACAGAATATCTTTGCATGTCTGTTAAATCTGCTTGCCAAATAGAATCAATCGAGGAAGCCGTTGTCTTGGCTGTTTTAAACCTTTTTCTCACAGGCTTATGAAGCGTATAAGCGTCCTGCTCCCTCAAAAATCTTTCAACATCTTTTTTTCCTACTCCGTAAACGTGCAGTCTATCTACGCCGCCGTAAGAGGATGGGGTAGAAATGTCATAATAACGTTTAGTTAATACGTTAGCCATTTGCGTATTTTAGAGGCAGTGGGTAGGGTTGGTTTAACCTCTTCTTGCTCCTCTTCAAAGGTGTTACCGCAGGGGGTGACGGCGTCTTCAATTGTGCACAGACGTTGCGTGTTCCAAGTCTTTTAACCTGTTCAGATTTCCTATCAACGTTTTAGGGACATTTATTTGTTGTAGTCTTGCTTTAATATGCTTCCATCCTGATGGTGATGGCCTATCCCACTTTCTCACCAGATCATGGACAATGTCTACGATATTCGATCCCTGTACCTTTGATCCTTCCACAATGATCTCCCCTGTATCGGTCCATTGTATGGCGGGATCCTCATTCAATAGATTATAAAGACTTAAGCCTTTACTCCTCAATGTAAGTGGGAGGGTATTTTTTAATACATGTTCGATATGTTGTGTGGCTAATCTTTTTGGTTGATCAGCTGTATCGTCGGGTACAGGTCCTATGTCGCCATCGTCCCCCGTGCTGTGCCTAATAACCACAGGAATCTCCGTAGGGCTCTTATAATTTTCGTACTCGTGAAGAAATTTCTGCAGAGCTTCTTGGTATAAGATTCTTTTCTCATCAGGTGTTTTTTCACTGTTTAATAGGGCTAACAATTCGCTTTCCATTCTTTTAAGTCTGCTTTTACGGGGATCTAGATCCGTGTCTCTTTGCAGTGAAGCGTACACCTCGTGGGGAATCACTACCACTTTCTTCATTATATTAATCTAGTCAGTAAAGGGCCCAAAACTGAAAATAAGATGGGGAGAAATGACCCTCCTGTTTGCACAATAACTCGTTTTTTCTTCGCTACAGTTTGACTTTTACGAGCGAGTGTACGTATTATGTTCTTGTAGCGGCGTAGGCGAGCCTTCTGATGGGTTTTCATTGATACATTGCAATTTATAACGTTAAGACAGATTTCACAGATGCATTTTAAAAAGTCGGCGTCGATATTTTTAATAAACATCTGCTGCATTGCCCGGGGCAGTCGATGATAGATTTTTATTAATTCATGGTATTTCTTTAGTCTCTTTGTCATTCTGGAATATACACCGTTTCAGGCTCGTTTGGAAATATATTCGTTCGCAGAAGCACTCTAAACGTGTTTCGCGGATGAAGGTCGCAAAGCAAATATCCGTAACGCGTGCTTGTAGCTTCTTTATAAACTTCCAAAAACTCCTTACGCTGATTCGGGAACATTTGATTGGCTAATACCCCAATTTGTGATACATCTCTACGTTGCGCGAATAAGACTAGATATTGCGTATTTAACGACACATCGCGCATGTATCTATTTTTGAAAAATAGATTCTGATTGATGAAGAACACGCTTATGTTAAGATGGTGGGAGTATACTGTAAATGTCTCGGCAAACGTTTTATCCATCTCCAACATGAGATCGTCAATTACAATGATTGTATGTTCAGTTCCCTTTAGCGAATTAACGTCATATACACCTTTGTGGAACAAAATATCATCTTGGTACTCGTTGAACACTGATTGATACGTCGAATAGCACCATATAACTTTATGCACAAATTTCGAGAACATCTCGCCCTTTTCTTTAATGATTTTAAGCATAAACACAGTTTTACCACATCCTGTAGGTCCAGATATAATACATGTGGATGGGCTCGTGAATCTGAATTTTTCTACAGAGTCCATTTCTAACACGTCACACTCCTAAGTGGGTCATTTACAAAATATTACAAATTTTGAGTGCTGATCCTTATATTTCTTCTCCCACAGAACCGACGATGAGGTAGAGCACCTATCATTACGGATGACGATGACAGTGTAGTTGTGATCTCCTCCCCTGAACCCTCACCAGCGATACAGGTTGCACGTCCAAAGCGGAGGTATGAGAACCCCACATCAGGTATAAAGCGACCGAAATACGTACCTGTTGCAGCAGACCCCCAACCCTCAACCTCTTACGCAACAACCTCCCCAGCAGCAGCACCTAATATACCCCCTTATTCCGCCCCCCGTTCTGTTAAGTCTACAATAATAGATCCCCAACCCTCCTACGCAACAGGGCCCCCATCAGCAGCACCTAATATACCACTAATTCCGCCCCCCGTTCTGTTGAGGATGTTATTACGTTCGAGTTAGTGCGATCCGCAGCCCCCACCCCCGCCTTGACTAGAAATCGGTATAGAGTCAGGGTCGACCCTAGAGCATGTATAGCAATGGAATTGAGCGCGGGATACGCAGGGTAGTACAGCATATTATAGAGTTTGCTCTTCAGAATCGCGACGAGCGTGAGGTCAGGACGAGTCTGTCCTTTGGGTTCGGGTCAGATGACGGTGATGTAGACGATTATTGGGTGATAGTACCGTTTAGACGTTTGGCTGCTGAAGATGTAGAATATATATTAGGGCGTATAATGCAAGCCGTCCAAAGTAGTATAGCCTTCAATATGGACAACTTCACGGTAAATATTGACCGTGTATTCCGTGTTGCGGGTCATAGTGCCATACCGTACACTCTTAACTTCAATTCTCCAACTATTTACCGAAGGCATATAAACGTCGATCGTGGTTGCGGCTTTATAGCAGTACTCTTAGCACGTATGTTTACTGTACAAAATACACGGACTCAAAAAATTTGGCTGCCTACGATCGTTGAGCGTGCCCGTAAACTAGCTGTAGACTGTGAACTTGAATTTGACTGTAATATGGGTCCTGAAGAGCTGAGAAAGGTAGAACAGGAAATGAATGTGCGCATAGTTATATTTGGTTTGGATGATCGCCGCCGGACTGTGTATGTTTTTAAAAGCTGTGTGAGAGATCGTACAAGGCCCCTACTTATTTTAGGATTGTCAGGACAACGTATCTCCCCATCCGTAATATAAGGGGGCTTTACGCGAGTTATGACAAAAGTCGAAAATATGGGAGACATCATGATTTGTGTAAGGGGTGCCTCGAGTTTGCGGATGATATAGTGAGACATTGTAAAGAATGTCACATGGTATGTGAGCAGTGTAAAAGCACCAAATGTGAAAGCCGTGTAGTTGAGAAGAGAGACTGTGATGTGTGTAGACGCACATTTTTCAATAATAGCTGCTTTGATCTCCATAAATCAATTGGTACGTGCAGGAAAATGAGAATCTGTGAATGTGGTATGTTTCACACAATGGATAATTGGGGAAAATTTAAGCACAAGTGCGACGTAATTCACTGTCCTACATGCCAGGAGGAATATAAGGCGGATGGAGTAAAGCATGTGTGTTATATGAAAGATGCTAAGCCTAAAAATAACCCTTGTATAACTGTGTACTACGATATAGAAACATATACGAACGCTGAAACCAAAGAGGTAATTCCACATTTACTTGTGAGCCAGACCATCTGTGATGAGTGTATGGGTATCGAATGTGACGAGTGCCCCAAATGCGGTAAACGGACAAACGTTTTTAAAACGAATGTCGGATAGTCCTGTGAAACTATTTGTGTCCTATATTGTCAAGTTAGCCGACAAGTTCAAAAAAATGACTGTGTATATTCTCGCCCATAACGGGGCAAAGTTTGACACGCAGTTCCTTTATAAGGAGTTGCTTGAACACGAATCCTCTGAGATATTTACAGGTGATCCATTGAAAAGAGGCAACAAATTAATACAGATGCAGATAAGAGGCAATGTACAATTTAAAGATACTTTATTATTCACACCTTGTAAATTAGCAAAGCTACCCAAGGTGATGGGAGTAGCAGCTGAAGTTTCCAAAGGATACTTCCCATACACTTTCCTCACCAGCGAGACTTTAAACTACGTAGGCCCACCACCCCCCAAACATTATTTTGACTGCATGGATGAACGTGAAGACTTTGATCGATACTACGACAGTTTTAATGAAAGTAACCCTTATAATATAGCTGATGAATGTGAGCGTTATTGCGTGAATGATGTGCGCGTGCTTAGAGTATGTTTCCAGGCCTTTAGAAGTATGTACATAGCCCGTTTCAAATGCGATCCACTGCAAGTCGCAACCACCATCGCATCATTATGTTTTACGGTGTTCAAGAATAACTTCATGCCTAAAGACACCTTAGCCATTATTCACCGAAACAACCCCCGCAGTTACGGACACAAGGCTATTTACTGGCTCATACACCTGCAGCAACAAACAGGTGTATACATAAAGCACGCCCGCAACACGGGTGAAGTACCCATTAAGATTAATGGACGTGTTTTTTGGGTTGATGGGTTAAGTGAAAACCGTGTCACTGGTGTGAAGACTGTGTACTCCTTTAACGGTTGCTGGTGGCATGGATGCCCCCGTCCTGAGTGCGGAGTCGGAGATATCAACGGTAGGTCTCCTGCCGACTGTCTTGCATCGACCCGCACCCGCGATCAACTTATAGGATCACAGTTCACTCACAAAGTCTTGTGGGAGCATGAATATGATGCACGGATGGAGACAGACGATGTATACCGTGAGGAAATAAAAACGATCAAGCGTTCAATGGTGCTGGATCCTCTCAAATGTGGTGATAGCTTGTTTGGAGGACGTACAAATCCTTTCAGACTATACTTCCCACCTACGGAGGGCGTGAAGCTCCATTACTACGATTTCTGTTCTTTATACCCATACGTGATGAAGAGCAATCCGTACCCCGTGGGCGCTCCTGAGAAACTGGTGGGGCCTAGCCTACCATCCATCAATGAATTTTCAAAAAATTTGAATGATCATTACTTTGGGCTCTCTTTCGTAGACGTACTCCCCCCACGCAATTTATGGATGCCGATCTTACCTGTCGTTATCGACGACAAGCTCATGTTTCCCCTGTGCGTGAAGTGCGCGGAAGAGGATAACGGCGAATGTAACCATATACCCCACCAGCGTAAGATCAGAGGCGTATATACAAGTCCTGAGCTGGCCCTAGCCGTACGCCATGGTTATAGAATACTGAAGATACACGAGGTGTGGAGGTTTCAGAAGCTCCCCAACCTTTTCACACCATATATAAACGCCTTTTTGAAGGATAAGGTTGAAGCATCAGGGTATCCGCGAGGAGTTGATACCGAAGATGAAAAGTCTGCCTATATTCAACGTTACCGCGACCGCGAAGGTATACAACTTGATCGTGTCCAAATTGTAAAGAATCCTGGCAAGCGCTTTAGTGCAAAATTGTGTCTAAACAGTCTATGGGGAAAATTTGCGCAGAATACCGGCAGAGGGAACATTCATTTGGCACAAAGTTATAGCGATGTCTGGGATTATGCCAATGCCCCCGATAAAGAGGTCATGGAGATCGTGAATGTAGGTAATACTTACGTAATAAAGTACAACAACACTGAATTTGCCACAGATACCTCAAGGGTTACAAACATACCTGTGGCGAGCTTCACAACAGCCTACGCCCGTATAAAACTTTGGGGTCTATTGCATTCTCTTGGGCGGAGAGTATTGTATGCCGATACAGATAGCGTGATATTCACAGAGAGGGAGGGTGATTACATGCCCGCTATTGGGGAGTTCCTCGGCGAGCTCACTGATGAGATCAAGGATGAGTATGGGGACGACGCATACGCCGACTCTTTTATCTCAACAGGACCTAAGACTTATGGGGTACGGGTCAGGGTAGGGGATGAAATGAAATATATCGTGAAGGCAAAGGGTATTACGCTCAACCATGCGAATCGGGAGGTTGTTAACTTTGAGTCGTTGAAGGATCTAGTATGTTTGGAACCTCACCAACTAATTGTAGGCACCCACAATTTTCGGGCGCAGAAGCTGGGAGGCGTGAAGGAACTTAGGGGTACGATGGTGTGCCGTAACACCTATAGGAAACGTTACCAGTTACCTGGCACCTATGATACCGTACCCTTTGGATACCAATGATGCTTCTAACTCACACGTCTTGTATATAATCGTATCTATTTGTAAATATATATATATATATAACTTGAATATCTCGAATCGTATTTGTAAATATATGAATATCTCAATAAATCAAATAGCGTTTCACTTTCTCCTGTTGTGTGTGTGTGTGTGTGTGTGTGTGTGTGTGTAGGTGAAAGTTCTAAGCTCCGCCCACTGCGTGAGTCATGCTACTATCTGGGAGTCCCTGCGTGGTCAGTCGACCGCAGTAAGCCCGAGAGATCAGACGTGTATTCAGATCAGACGTATATTGAAATGGCTACCTTTAATATTGCTTGCACAACGTTTATGAAATGGTATTCAGTAAAGTGTGAGGATGTGGTGGATACCGAAAAACTTCCTATTCCCCCCTCCTATGCCTCTTTTAAAACCACATTGGATTGTGCGAAGTTCCAAGATGTACAAATACTCTACGGATGTTCTGGTGAGACTGTTGAAGGCTTTCGTTGCACAGACGATGTGCTGAAGTATGCTGCAGGGCTAAACTTTATAAAGTCTCACATACACCGTGAAGTAAAAGAAACAACGCGTGCAGAAGAGAAGCAGCAGGTATGGATAATGAGCCTTGTGGATGGGTGGTGTGACAAGCGGTATTACGTCATGCTACACCATGTCGATTACTCATACCCTACGTCTGAAAATGTGAATCTCGTGATCATGGACAATCTTAGGTGTTTTTATCACTATATTAACGTATATCATGATGAGGTTCATAGTGAGGTTGTGGCTAGTGCCATGCGTGAGTTTTTAACAGATTTTAGAGACGAGTATCGTTTGATGGGTAGAAAGGAAAAATATGAGCATATGTTCCTCTCAAATAGTGCGCCGGAGTGTGGAGATGATTAGCGCCTAGTTCTTATCCAAAGTGCGTAGGCTGGTAGTGACGAAACGGAAAAACAAATATGTGCAACAATTCGAGTCGTACGAACATGCCCATTCACGTATCATCGAGTCAGCCGCCCGTCGAACCGTTCCTGCCTGTGCCTCACACGGCTCATAGTTATCTCAGAGCTTGAACCGAGTAGACGTGCGCTCCTCGAATACGATGGAACTTCCTTTGAGCAGCATTCTCAACGCCTCGTACGATGTGTCCGTGACGAAATCGTTGCGCGTGTTCAGGCGTAATTCCGGTACCATTAGCTATGTACTGGAAACGGAATGTAGACCGACAAACAAACGGGTTTATTTAAGTATCGAGGAGATGAATAGAATCTTTGTGATAGTTGATAAGTGGTGTGAAGATCGTTATAAAATACCTGCTAACGTAGGTACAAGAAGAGAGCAGATTAGTGACGCGCCCTCATACGCCGTTGTATGTACGTTGTGTATAAATAACGATCGGCCGTGCATTGATATAAGGCTGATGTGGAAGAATGCTTCTGATAATAACGCTCTTATTCCTACGCGAAACCGTTTCATCCTCGACAGAATGTTTGAAATCGTCGGATTCCGTAAACTGAAACCTATATTAGACGCGCGTGTTACGGATATGCTTTATTTTGATACAGTTCTTGAATACGCATACACTGCTCTGCTCGATGGGTTTACCGAGTGTAGGACTGGTGAGAATGGTCTAGTGCTGGATGTTTATTTAAAAAGTTTAGACTCTTTGAAATACCATGAACTTTGGTACAAAGCAATTGATCGGTACAAGGCTGAGCTCACCTACACCGTTCACCCTGAAGAACTATTTCTTTATATAACGCGCAGTTGCCGTAACGATTTAGAAGATTATTTCAATTGCCGTTATGTTGAGTGAAGAGTTCACGATTGAAAAGCTCGAGTCGGTAGAAATAAACCCTCGATTGGAAAAGCATTCTTATAAACTTGTGTTTAATAATGTAGCTAACGATGAACTCTTTGTGCGTGCTTTTGATTGTATTCTAGACGTATTTAAAGATGACTTGCCAACCGGTTGTAAAGTGGGGACAAAAATAGTACTGAACGATATGAAAGCCATTCATATCGAATACAGGTTTCCCTATACTTTAAGCGGTGAAATATTATTAAGCCGCATAGACTGCGTAATGCAGAGCAATAATGATGTAATTGTAAACTCGATTAAGACCGATTTTAGTATTTTGAAAAAAAAGTGAATTGTATATATATTTTGCTTGACGATTATACGCATATTTCTATTGATTTGTGTTTATATATATATATATATATATATTTTGCTTGATATTTCTCCTGTACTGTTATGTACATATTGAAGTGTATATGAAATGTATATTTTATTTTATATATCACCATAATTGTGTGTGTGTGTGTGTGTGTGTGTGTGTGTGTGTGTATATTTCTCCTGTACTGTTATGTACATATTGAAATGTTTATGAAATGTATATTTATTTGAAATGTATATTTATTTTATATATAATTATGTGTATATATTTCTGTTATGTACATATTGAAATGTATATGAAATGTATATTTTATTTTATATATATATATATATATCCATAATTGTGTGTATATATTTCTGTTATACGCATATTCCTCAAATGTATATTTATTTGAAATGTATATTTTATTTTATATATATATATATATATATATCCATAATTGTGTGTGTATATATTTCTGTTATACGCATATTCCTCAAATGTATATTTATTTTCTATATATTTATAATAAAAAGAATGATGCAATGTTGTTTATTGTTATGCCTTCTACCACCGGTATTCTAATATATACAACAGGTATCTGGCAATATTTAAGCCTTCTAAGCCAACTGGCTGATTAGGAGTCTATAATAGTGTATACAATGGTATCTGGCAATATTTAAGCCTTCTAAGCCAACTGGCTGATTAGGAGTCTATAATAATGTATACAATGGAATACATGGCGCTTCTGGCAACTCAGCCAACTGGCTGATTAGGCGTATATAATAATAATGTATGCAATAATACTGCTAAAAAGAGGTATCTGACAACCAGCCAACTGGCTGATTAGGAGTCTATAATAGTGTATACAATGGAATACATGGCGCTATCTGGCAACTCAGCCAACTGGCTGATTAGGCGTATATAATAATAATGTATGCAATAATACTGCTAAAAAGAGGTATCTGGCAACCATTTACAGCCAACTGGCTGATTAGGAGTCTATAATAATGTATACAATGGTATCGCGGTATCTGGCAACTCAAGCCATTTACGCCAACTGGCTGATTAGGAGCCTATAAAACAACGCCAACTCGGCTGAAGTCTTAATGTGCACTTGGCTCCTGCCAGGTGAACACCTCTCCTCCTTTCTCTCCTCCTCCTCCTTTCTCTTGGTGGATAACGCCGCCTCCAAGTTTTCCCCCACCCCCCTTTGCAACAACCCCCACCCCCCTTTGCAACATTACATAATAACCTGCAACATTCCTGCACTCTCCCTTTTGCAGCTATACTACTAGCGTTTACGGGGATTAGTTTACGTTAGGTTAGGTTAGATTACAATAAAGAAAATTAAATTACATACCAGAAAAATATTTGTCATGTATTTTGAAGCGTTTTAACAGAATCTGCTATCCGTTTTTTTTTTTTTTTTTTTTTTGTGAAATTGAGCAGCTTTCGAGATAGACATTTCTTCAAAGAAAAATTATTTATCTCTAAACCTGCTCAACTGCACAACAACAGATAGCAGATTCTATGAAAATACACCAGGAGATTATTTTCTGGTATGTAATATAGGGTGATGTTTTCTTACCTGTTTGGTTCCCAAGGCAGAGATGTCAGGGAACCCCAAAACTGTCAACACGCCAACCCAGTAAGTCAATAAAAGAAAAGATAATAGCTTAAAGAATTTATGGAAAGCGTGTTGTAAGCTGGGAAAGTGTGTATCACTCAGTAAAAGTGAAAAGTTGGTCACCTAGATACCCTCCTAGAAAGCTCTTAAAAGAAAGTATATTGGAGGAGCAACCTACACTGGATGTAAAGAGTTCCATTTGTGTATTACTCTGACAGAGAAGAATCTTCCGCGGATATCATAATAAAATGAAGGTAAAAGTGTTCTGCGGAATTTTACCCTTCTGTTGATATTGTCGCTAAGTGTACTTTTTGTTTATATTTCCATTTTTTCTTTTTTGTAGGCTTAGCTGTGAGTAGTTCTTATTATTACTTGGTTCAGTACGTGTCTTATTTTTATTTATCTTTTAGTCATAATTTTTAGTTTTTTAAATTTATATTGTTTGATTTATCTTATCGGCAGGGTCGCCGAGAGCTGACCAGGCCCGGGGAAGGATTGGTATATGGGCCCCCCCTCAGGGCCCCCCTGTTTACTCAGTATTTTATTATGAATGTTTTTTTGTACATAACAAGCAAACTGATTATATGTCTAAGTCACTATTCAAAACATATAGTATGAATAAACAACTCAGAGGAAAATGCCATTTTATTTTTCGAATCAATTATATTAATTCTATCACCATACAATTTACAAATGCAGTACAGTCCATGCAGGCAAGACAATTGTTTACTGCAAGATTTTCATAATTATGAGTGTACTTTCTTTGCCTTCTCTCTAACAAAGTGGTAAATGATTCTGATGAAATTTAAAATACGGGCTAACTGTCTTTCAATTACAATGGTTCCCAGATCTGTCAGTCGGTCTTGGGCATTGGTGGACCGCAGATAATATTTTTCTGTTTCAGTTTGACTATGATAATCTCTATAAAATGTATGGTCATTAATTATATTTCCCCTCTGTTATTTAATCAATTGCTTTATTAATATTTTTAGATTTTATACCCCCCTTTTACCGGGCCCCCTAGAGATCCGGGCCCCGGGGATTTATCCCGGCTTCCCCGCCCTCTCGGCGGCCCTGCTTATCGGTTATTACCTTCAGGTATATTATACTATTTTATGGGGTTTATTTCCTGCTAATAAAGTTTGTCATCACTATCGTATCATTTATCATATATATATATATATTATATATATATATATATATATATATAATATATATATATATATATATATACACTCGTGGGATTGAACTCGGATGGTCCCCTGAGGTTTTTTATGATACACACAGACCGTGCATGGAACAAGGAACTCTTTTGGGAAAATTAAATCCACTCTAGTCTGAATAAGTAATGGTAAATGACAAATACAGTTTTTTCTTTTCCATGATGTTAGCCCGACGTGGGCAATGGTCACTCGCAAAGACGCCCCATTATAAGCCTTAGTAAATTCGTTATTATATGAGCTATCTTAAAACGGTTTGCGGCAATTAATAACACACTCAAGAAATTTTGTTTTAATTCAGTAAACCTCCACGTGAGCCCCATTGGTAGCACGCAGAACATCAAGGCGAAAGATGATTTCGTTCCAAACATTAAGAAGCATGTCTTGCGTGATGGAAGCTAAGTCTCTTCAATCCGGTGTCTTAATTCTGTGATGTTATTGGTAAATGTACAGTATTACACCCGTCTCCCTTTCGAGGTGAAATTTATGTTTTTCCTATGGTTTTTTGATGTGTTTTGAACGAATCTGACCTTCAAAACCGTCGGAAATGACTCGTTTTGAGATACCCCACCCCCCTCCCAGCCGGCAATGTGGGGAAATCACAGAAAACGAGTCATTTCCGACGGTTTTGAAGTCAGATTCGTTCAAAACACATCAAAAACCATAGGAAAACAAATTTCACCTTCAAAATTGACCTAACCTAACCTATCCTGACCTAACCTAACAACCTAACCTATCCTAACTTAACTAAACCTAACCTATCCTAACCTAAAAGAAAAACAGGAATTACCTTTAAAATCTAAGAGAATAATCACAGTACCGTCTTTTCTTCGTTTTAAGCACAACCTAACTTTTTCTACAAGGCCACAGTTTCTGGTCTTGACGATATGTGCACTCCATTTTACAATGTGGACACTTCACTACTGTCGGTAGAACACTGTGAGCAAGCAGAAACAACACTTTTTTCTAAATTTTCATAGAAAGCGACAATACAGGGTAATAATCGAACGAACACATGTCACACGAAGCCATTCCGGTAGCAAACTAATTCAAATTCGAAATGGATGGAGCGCTCTGATTGGGCAGACATGTGACGGCAACACAAACGAACACACACACGAAGGTACGAACACACAAACGAACGTACAACACACTAGATACACACCAAAAAAATGTTTATATCTCGAAACGAAGCATTTGCGACGGAAACGCTATAGAAGGAAAGTGTCTTAGAATTAAAAAATCTACTTAATGAACATATAATAATTGCTGGACGTTAGACGGGTGTAATAGTAGAATAATACCATGTTATTAACCTTCTTTGCATACACTCTGTCCTTTATGTAGCCCCATAAAAAGAAATCCAGAGGCGTGATATCCGGGGAACGAGGAGGCCATGGAATAGGGCCATCTCGCCCGATCCAACGAGAAGGGAACTTTTCATTGAGGAACCTCCGCACTTCTAATCCCCAGTGTGGCGGTGCCCCATCTTGCTGAAAGAACACACGGGGCTGCATATCCTCAAGCCAGGGCCGGATTAACCATTAAGCAAAATAAGCCCGTGCTTAGGGCATCAAGGGAAGGGGGGCACCACAGAAATTTTCCATTGTCGGATTTACCATGGATTTATTATACTATTATAATCGCGGCTTATAGCCTATAAGCTGTTGAAACTGAATTATATATATTCATATATAGTATTTATTTTTTTTCATGTTTGAATTTGTAGTGAACACAACCCTTTTGAGAGAATAAATATATTTCGTTGTAATCACACACTTTACGCTTTCGTTATTATTTTGTTTATATCAAATCTTTGAGCGCCATATTAAAAAATACATATAGATTAAATATTTTCGTGTGCTATAGTAAATGTAAAAACAAGATTCAGTCATGCTGAACTTATAAAATAATTGTAGAAGACAATATTGAGTGTGCCTTCCCAAATGTAGAAATTGCCTTTCGTATATTTTTTAACATTAATGGTCACAAATTGCTCAGCTGAGCGTTCATTTTTCTCAGTTGAAGTATATTAAAAATACCAACAGAACAACTATGCAACAAGGCAGGCTGGATGCCTTATCTCTACTAAGTATAGAAGCAGATGTGTTACGTAAGATTAGTTTTGAGGATCTGATCAAAGACTTTGCAATTAAAAAAAGTAGGAGAAAACTTTTCAAATATAAATGAAGTGGAAGTATACAAAATAAACATTATTTCCATCTTACTGTAAGTTTTGTTTCATTTCAAAAAATAAAATTTTATTTTATGGTTTATTTTTATTTATATTTTGAATTACATATATATGGGGCACCAAAATCTTTTAAGTGCTTAGGGCCTCTAAAGGTCTTAATCCGGCCCTGCCTCAAGCTGAGGTGCAGCATACCATTCAAGCATATCTAGGTAATTTGTAGCCTTCACCAGTGTTCTCATGGAAGAAAAATTGCTTTCCCTTCACTGTCGAAATTGTGCCCCTATTGGATGTTCTGCGAAATAAGAAAAAAAATTCTTGAGTTGTGTTATTAATTGCCGCAAACCGTTTTAAGATAGCTCCTATAATAACGAATTTATTAAGGCTTATAATGGGGTGAATAATTTATGGACACCCTATATAGCTTCCCTTACCAGCTTTGGGACAGGATCTAGGATCTGGTGAGGGAAGCTATATATTTGGGGCCTCTTTGCGAGTGACCTGTTGCCCACGTCGGGCTGACATCATGAAAAAGAAAAAAAAAGCTATAGTATTTGTCATTTACCATTACTTATTCGGACGATAGTGGATTTAATTTTACCAGAAGAGTTCCTTGTTTCATGCACGGTCTTTGTGTATCATATATACTCGTGTATATATATAGTGACATATACTGTAGTGTATATAATTTATATAGACTATGCTATTATAGAAATCTCTCCAACGAATCGAAACCATAATATTTAATAAGAAGAACAAGAATGGGTTAGCTATCGCTCTCCGAACTCCGATAAGGGAACAATGATTTTTTTACTGTAAATAGAATAGTTTTGTTTGGTTTCGTGAGAATGTTGATAAAGATGCCAAAAGTTACCACAAATTGAAAATGTTTCTCGTGAAATATGAATTAAGAGCCTCATAATTATCACAACAAGTACAGTTTAACTGGAAAGTTGACAGAGATAGCCTACCAAGTTACAAAATACAACTAGGTTTTCATCATGCAAGAAAATATGATTGAAGATAAATTTAATGCTGCTGTTAATGTTATTCGAAGTCTTCCTAAAGATGGTAATTTAAAACCTTTGTTTCATCATTCTTTTTGCTCATAGTCTGAATCTCTATTATGAATCCATAGATTGTACATCAGACCTGCCCAGTTTCCATAATTTGGCAGATACTGCACCAAAATATTTCTTATTTTGATGACTTGGCACCCAGTTTGGTAAATTTTTAAAAGTATACATTACAGGCTTTGTAAATCAAAACTCTGTTTTTCTGATGGTTTTTGGTGTGGTTTGAACGAAGATTAATTGGTATGTTACTTTTCAGCCCAGAATATTTCCCGACAATTTTGAGGGGTGGTTCATTAATGTCTCAACATGTACAAAATATTTAGGTAATTATTCGTTTTAGTGCTTTTCCTCCTTTCTGAACCAAACACATTTTCCTGGTGTTTTGTGGTGTGATTTGTTCAAATCTGAACTTTCGTTTTCTTTGGGAA